>JAGGAT010000506.1:0-26386 GCA_017657195.1 Termitomyces sp. T70a | reverse complement strand
ATACTATCACAGACTCTATTGTCTCATACTTTTCCTATTAGTAATGACTCCTTAAACTAATTTCTCCTAATTCCAATAGTTATATAAACCCGATGTATTCGAACAATGATCTCTAGTCAATCAACACAGTTGTCCAGACTCCTGCCAGAATTCAAATTCTCAGTCTTATCTTGTTAAAACGTCCTAGAATTCACGGTCTCTGACAAAGTTTGATTGACTCTCTATACCAGTCTATGGCAACAACCTCTGTTACTCTTGACTATAATTCTCCGACTATCCAGCCTCTGCCCCTGAATCCCGAAACTTATTATCCAAATATCTCTCCTGGACTCGACTTCATTCAACTTGCTGGGAACTTTGATCCAACAGCTATACCTTCGATGAATCATGATCAGGTTCCAGGCACTGGAGATGTCCCGGCTTCTACCCCTGACTTCGCTACTATTCTCGCCCAATTGACACAAAATCAAACAATGCTACAACATAGCCTTATCGACGTCATGAATGAAGTAGCGCGTCAATGCAACGAACAGCAACCTCCCGACTCAGCCCCATGAGGAAGCTATGTTAAACTCCGTGATGTGCGTATTTTTAGTGGCAAACATGGTGATGTTACCCCCTTCATTTCCGAAGTCAAGCGTATTATCCAGTTTCACACTGTCTCCTTTCCTGACGATCATTCAAAAATACTCTACGTCGGTCTGCATTTAAAGGATGGAATGCCAATCGAATGGTTTAATCAGCTGGAACGCACCGGCTCTCCCCTCCTCTATGATTGGAACAGTTTCCTTCTTGCATTTCGCAAGAAATTCTTGGATCCGAGCCTTGTCCAGAATGCCAAATTTAAACTCGATGCTCTCAAACAAACAGGTTCAGCCCATTATTACCTTACAGCGTTCATGGAACTCGCCAGCCATCTCGACATGATGGAACAGACAAAAATCACGCGTTTCATGAGGGGCCTCAAACCCACTGTCAAGGATCACTTGGTCAATATCGTAGATCGACCCGTCACGTTAGAAGCTTGGGAACCCCTAGTCATCTCTATTGACACGAATTTGCATCAACGCGAAATTGAAAAACGCATCGAGTCAGGAAAGAAAAAGAAGGATTCTAATGGACATTCTAATACTTCCCATCAACATACAACTCCTAACGCTCCTACCCTTGCTAACAATTCAAGTTCTACCTCTGACGTCGTCCCTATGGACGTTGATGCCATCTCCACTCCTGGCGTTTCCAAACCCTGTGGACCGTTGACCCAAGCTGAGCGCAAACATCATATGGCCAACAATCTCTGCCTATACTGCGGCAAAGAAGGACATAAAGCGGCAGACTGTAACAAATGCAAAGCCAAGCATGGAGAAGCGGGAAAAGCCAAGCCGAAGACCAATTAGTTCCGGGGTCTTTGGCGTTGACGGAAGGAACCGAGTCGCTTCCCCATCGTCACACTGAGCAGAAATTCATCAGAACAACCTCTGGTGAATGGGTAGCTCAATCGACTCATGCACCACGTTTTCTTCTACCTAATCATATTCGCTTAGCTCCTAATAATAAGAACCATTTTTTTATTCCAGTTACTCTCTCATTTCCATGAAGAAGACCCATCAAAACTTATGCATTTGTTGATAGCGGCGCAACTGGCTCACACATCTCAGAAAACTTTGCTAACCGACATTCATTACCCCGTTCTACAAAATCATCTCCTATCCCTGTTTATACCATCGATGATCGACCTATAACTTCCAGCTTGTTAACTTACGACGTCATCACACAATTGAAAGTCCGTGACCATCAAGAAGTTATTCGTCTTGGCATCATTTCTATGCCCTATCCTGTGCTTCTGGGCCTCGACTAGTTAAAACAACACAATCCATCTGTCAACTGGGCCCGCGGCCAACTTTCACTGTCATGCTGCGGCGCCAATCACGATTTTCCGGTTACGGCTTTTGGTAGGGGCTACGGTCCTTTAACTCCCAAGATCCACTCAGTCTCTGGTATCGGCTCGCTTGGTCTAGGCTTAGGTCTTCCCAGTATGCCAACATCTGACATTACTCGGCTTCTTGATCCACCTCGTGACAAGACAGCATCCATTTTTCCCAAACACATGCGCTCAGATCCTAGCTCGCTTGCTTCGATCCTTTGCCCCCCGACTCGGAGCGGCATTAGTCGCGAAGAGCTTCTGGCTATTTGGTCGACACCACCCTCAGCTCCACCTTCAGTATATGGTCCAAAACCCAAACCCCTACATATCTCCTCATGTTCACCTGAGCGATTCAGGAAATACGCCAAAAATCAAATGATTTCATGTATCTGGTATACTGCCAACGACGAACTCGAAGTTCGCATCAACGCTCTTTCTTCCAATTCCCCACTTTCCGACTCCTTGAAGCCTAAACCACCCCCATCATCTACATCAACACAAACATCAACACGAACTTCTGCTTCTTCTGAAACTAAAGAAGAAATCCATAAGCTCGTACCCGAATCATTTCACGATTACCTTGACGTTTTTGATCCTGTCGAAATCAAAAAACTTCCAGATCATCGCCCTTACGATATCGCCATCGACATCGAGGAAGGAAAGACACCACCTTTCGGTCCCATTTACTCTCTTTCTCAAGATGAACGGACTGCCCTTTTCGAATACATTGAAGATCAACTTGACAAAGGTTATATTCGTCGTTCAACATCCTCTGCAGCATCGCCTATACTCTTCGTTCGCCACAAAACGGGCAACCTCAGACTTTGTGTTGACTACCGTGGCCTTAATGCAATCACCAAGAAAAATTGATATCCACTTCCACTTACATCCGATCTCTTAGACCGAGTACAGGGCTGTAACAAGTTCACGGTCATAGACCTCAAGAATGCCTTCAACTTGATCCATGTCAAGGAGGGGGACGAATGGAAAACTGCTTTTCAAACTCATTTAGGCCTCTTTGAATATACAGTGATGCCTTTTGGCTTATCCAACGCTCCCGCAACATTTCAAGCATTTATCCAAGACACTCTCCGCGACATCCTGGATATCTATTGCGTCGCCTACCTCGATGACATTCTGATATTTTCTAAACCTGACGACGATCACGATGAACATGTAAAATCAGTTTTAGATCGTCTCCGCTCTGCCAACCTGTTCGCTAATGCCAAAAAATGCGAATTTGCAAAACCCCAGGTCGAATATTTAGGTTATATTATCTCAGCAAATGGCGTACAAATGAACCCTAAGAAACTTGACACCATCACGAAATGGCCAATTCCGACCTCTGTCAAACATGTCCAAAAATTCCTTGGATTTTGCAATTTCTATCACGATTTTGTACCACAATACTCAGAAATCTGTCTCCCCCTTCACGCTCTCACTACAAAACGTTCTCAAGCAAAATTTCCTGGTCTGGATTCTGAAGCACGCAAAGCATTTGACAAACTTAAGGTCGCATTCACAACTGCTCCTGTCTTGCGACACTTCGATCCCACACTTCCCTCCACCGTAGTAACCGATGCCTCTGATTTTGCCCTCTCAGCCATTTACCTCCAACTGGACACCAACTCACTATTACATCCAGTCGCTTATTACTCACAAAAACTCACACCAGCGGAAATTAACTACGAAGTTCACAACAAGGAACTTCTTGGGGTCGTAGAAGCATTCTGCAAATGGCGTTCATGGCTCGTTGGGTCACCACATACTATAACAACGATCACAGATCACTCTAATCTACGATATTTCATGACTTTGCGACTTCTCAACCGCCGTCAGGCTCGCTGGGCATCATTTTTATCTCAATTTAATTTTCAACTCGATTATGCACCAGGAGCAAGAAACCCGGCAGACCCAGCTTCCAGACATCCTGACTACGAGCCTCAAGAGGGGGATGAAGCTACAGCCAACCAGCGAAAAGCTCTTCTCGACCTTTATCACACCGCTAGAATTTTTCCTGCACCAGATACTCCAGTACATTCCATTGATACACTAGCAACCTTCACCCTAGATAATTCCAAGCTTCTTGAAGAATTCAAAGCCGCCTATCGTACCGATACGGAATGGCGCACTCTGTTACATCAAGATGACAGTACCATTACTCAACAAGGAGATCTAGTATTTCATAACAATCGCTTATTCGTTCCAGCATCATTACGTGCCAAAGTTTTACATTCTCGTCACGATTCAGTCATTTCAGGCCATCCAGGTCAAGCAGGCACTTACGATAACCTTTCTCGTGATTTCTCATGGCCTGGAATGCGAACTTATTCTCGAGCTTATGTCAAATCATGCGAATTCTGTGCTCATACCAAGAACACCACTCACAAACCTTATGGGCTCCTTCAACCTCTAGAAATCCCTAATCAACCATGGCAGTCCATTTCCATGGACTTTATCACTAAGCTACCTCCCTCACACGGCTATGATTCCATCTGGGTTATATGTGACTGCATGACGCGCGCTGGACATTTCATCCCCATTTGTGAATCTATGGACGCTCCTGAGCTGGCACGACTCTTCCTCGATCGAGTCTTTCGACATCATGGGTTCCCTCAATCCATTGTCTCTGATCACGGTTCTATATTCATATCGTCGTTCTTCACAAACCTTATGTCCCTCGTTGGCACTAAAATGCGCCCATCTACCGCTTATCATCCCCAAACAGACGGACTCACCGAACGTACCAATCAAACACTCGAGACTTATCTTCACGCATATACCTCATACCAACAAGACGATTGGGCAGATTACCTCGCCCTAGCCGAATTCTCGTTCAATAATCACACAAACTCTTCCACCCAACAAACTCCCTTCTATGCCAATTTGGGTTACAACCCTGATTTCGAAATTCGCATCACAGAACGCACAACCAATCCCGCTGCTACTGACCTAGCTGATCGACTTCAGGAATTACAAGTGGAACTTCTCCTTGAGTTACAACAAGCCAACAATTACATGGCCACCCATTATAATCGTCACCACATTCCAGCACCCGAATTCAAACCTGGTGACCTCGTATGGCTCCTTTGTCACAACATCAAAACCACAAGGCCTTCTAATAAGCTTGATTATCGTCGACTTGGACCATTCAAAATCCTTGCCCGACACGGTCTCTCAGCATATCTTCTCGAACTCCCACAATCTTACTCAAGACTTCATCCCGTTTTCCATGTATCACTACTGGAACCATTCACCCCAGCTTCGACCATTCCCAATCGAGTCCAAAATACTTTTGTCCCACTAACCGACGTCATTCCAGATCAGCCACGCGACATCGGCACCATCATCGACGGCCGAAAGATTGGTCGACGCTACGATTATTTCGTACATTGGAAAAATCTCCCGAACTCTGAAAATTCATGGATTACACTTTCAGACATTCCATCTAATGTTCACGAGACCCTAGAACACTGGCATCGACACAATCCTAGATGTCCACGTCCTCCTCAAATCTATTTTGATCGCCCTGTCATCACTCAATTGCCAGTCCCTAAACCGTTTCCTGAAGAAATCATTCATCATCCAATTCTAACTACTTCTCCTCCTCCGGCACCTTCGCAACGAGATTTCGAACCCCCCGCTCAATTCACTACTCGTTCAGGACGAGTTACACATCGACCAACCTCTAAAGATTACGCCGACTCGATCCTTAAAAGGGGATAATGTCATAAACTACTCAAGTTCGTTCCAAACTCCGACTCAGAATCATTCTCTCGTCTTTGCTCTCCTAATGTCCCCTTAATAAATCCACAGATTCAATCTCCTTTTATTATTTCATACTATCACAGACTCTATTGTCTCATACTTTTCCTATTAGTAATGACTCCTTAAACTAATTTCTCCTAATTCCAATAGTTATATAAACCCGATGTATTCGAACAATGATCTCTAGTCAATCAACACAGTTGTCCAGACTCCTGCCAGAATTCAAATTCTCAGTCTTATCTTGTTAAAACGTCCTAGAATTCACGGTCTCTGACACCGCTCAGTGAACTTGAAGTTGATAAGATATTGAACCCTGATCATGATAAGATCGCATCAAATCATCAAGGCCGCAAGTTGTCGTGGCATATTTACAACTGACTATGGCTGCCTCGTCAGAACAGAACTTCAGAAGTAATCTTTCGCAATTCCGCTGGGCGCGAGGAAATACCAATGACTCTCAACCGGCAGCTCCTGCACAAGGAGGCAACCCATTTTCACGTTTTTACAACACAGTCGCTGGCGACTATATACCCTTGCGTTCGAGTGAGCGGTCAAATGAGGATGAGGCTTGGTTTGCGCTTTCGAGTTGGGAGCGGTGAGTATTGCTACAATTTATGCACTCGGATCTTGGGAAGACTCATTTGGATGGCGGATGAAGGTTGTTGGGATTCGGAGGATGTTTGGTAGGCGCTGCGGTGTGCTTCTTCGTTTCTTTCATGACATTGCCATTGCTCGCTCTACGGTGTGTCCATTTGCTGGTATCAAACGTGTATCGTGTATTGACTATGACTGGTCATAGACCGTCGAAGTTTGCGTTGTCATTTAGGTATATTGCTCTGTCTCTGTCGCCTTGACCAACAGTCTCATATTGGCCATAGTCTGGGGAGTATTCTTGTCATGTTCGGGTATGCAGCCGGTATTTCCTACTTGAAGCCCTTTTCTCGATGGCCTACAGATTCTCGGTCCTAATAGGTCCAATAAACCACCTTAAACATCTTCTATCCGCCGAACGCCTCCCATTCTCTGCCATCTACTTCAGTAGCCTCGGCCTCACTCTCTACTTCTCACTAGGGGTGCGCATTTTCAATACAATCAAATACGCTGCCATATTCTGACGCCCTAGTCTTTTCCTCAGGCTCACTCATATCTTGGATCACTCATCTGCGGTGCCGTCCAGGTCGTCGCCCTCGTCGCTTATGTTTTCGCTTATTTCCCTGGAGGCACATCAACGCTACGGCTAGGAGGACAACTGGCCTTGCGCGGCGCTGGAAATCTCCTGCCTCGATAATTTTCCATAATGTATATATATACGACAACATTTTTTTTCATTGGGAATCTAGATAATACGAGGTCAATTGTGAGGTATAGATTGCGCAGCGTGGATGTCATGTCTTATGTAAGTTCAGTTTGACGGAAAGACTGGTTGGGGTCTGTCGTGCATGTATACTTGTATTACGCATGACATGACATCTATGGCCCGCGAGGAACATTGTCAAGGTGAAAGTAGCATAATGTGGGTCTGTAACACGAAGCGAAGCAGGAGAAATCAACCATGATATTGGACCCTCTTTGAAGACTGGCCCTGAGGTTGGTGATACGGGTCCGCCGACTCCGATTCAGACTCATTGATCTCGTCGCCAACTGTCTGAGGCGTCCAGCTGAGGTTGCCAAATCTGCCAAAATTTAAAGTGACGCCTCTAGATTTGGAACGGCTTGGGCTACTCATCTCCCTCTGATGTCCAGCAGCGCGATTGTGTGGCCCAGCCATCTGTTTCTGCGTCGTTGGCGTAAACATGCGTAATCTGGAAAACCACGTCTTTGTCATTTCCATCCACCTTTTGTTGTCTTCGACCCAAGGCGACGCCAGAAGATTGTCCATTACTACGCGCCTCACTGCTTCTTCAGATTCCTGGTACTCTTCCTCTAGCAAGTGCACTCCCCCCTTGAGCTTCCCACGAGTCGAAGTAATGCACGCATGATCCTTAAAGTACAAGCCATGGGCATCAAGCACCCCCTTGTTTTGACTCCACCAATTTTCCATGGGTGACTCGTCCTCGCAACCGGTGACAACTAGAACAACGGGCACCTCTCCTCGGCAGATACCAGTCACGAAGATGTCATAGTTAGGCTTAATGACTTTCCCAAGGCGACATCCCCGGACAACGTATACGAGAAGGTTGAGCCCACTCTTAAGGGTTTCCACGAGCCGCTGTAGATTTTCTATCGCTGTCTCAGGAGGAATCGTCCCATTCTCGTCTTCATTCAACCCTGCAGTATCCCACACCATGATTTCCTTTGCGTCCTTTGTGTCGCTCATGGAGGGGATGCAAATGGTATATCCGGTGTTCTCAAATGTATAGCCCAGAGCGTCCCCAGAAGTCCCAGCGATTTCCATCCCAGAAAGCATGTTGATCACGGAACTTTTGCCAACGCCTGTCTCGCCGAAAAACAAAACGTTTGGTACGGTGTGTGATTCCTTCTGATTGCAAAATGGTTGTTCAGAGCCTCCTTTCTTGATCTCGGAAACCGTGGTTTGGTGATGCATCTGCAATGTTGCATTTCTTTAGGTGAGCTGTGGACTCACTGGCGGGCAACCCATACTCACGTTGTGGAGTACAAGTAGGAAGGATGTTCGCGATCAACAAATGGAATTGAGTTTCTCAACTTGTCTAACAGGTATGCATTTATGAGACTACGCGACAGTCCTCGTGTCAAGTCCCGAGTCAGGTCTGCATATCACATCGACAAAACTTTTGACGTGACGAGTGCTTAGTAGTAGAGTGACCTTCTGACAAGACCACTTTCAACGTTTCAACTCTTGTCTAATGTCACAGAAGTCTACCGGTAGCTTTTGTGCTGCGCTACGGACCATCTGACTTGGTTTTCAGAAGTTCCAATACAATTGATAGATCTGACATGCGCCTATGATCAATTCTCCGTTCTCGCAATGAGGATGTAATGCTTTTTTAGGTTTCATAATTCGATAGCTTTGGCCGGTGTGCTTCTGCTCCACATGTTTTGGGTGCTTAAAAGTTCTTACGATTTGGGGTCAATACTTAAAGCTCAATCGCCTGAAGTCCCTTCTAATAACATCCGACGAGCATACCAGACCCGTTCTTGCCACCGTACAATACCCTGTTCCACTATCGCTCCACCGATACAAACCTACCAGTTCGTACCAAATCTTTATCTCGTACTCTTGTAAGCCGATTGATTGAGAGTTGTATCAAACTGACGAATAATATTGTAGCATTTGTCATTCATGAACGACGCTCTACCTACTCCAAATGTCGTGCTCTTTGGTGAAAGTGGCGCTGGAAAAAGTTCCATTGTTAACATGATCGGGAATAGCAACGAAGCCTCAGTCGGCAGCGGCGCGAAAGGTCAAACACTCGATACCACATGTTATCCGGTCAACTGCGACGGGCGTCAATTAAACATTTACGACACTGCTGGCCTAGATGAAGCAGACGCAGGATCCGTCCCGAAGCGAGATGCCGTAGTGAAGCTCTATAAACTGCTCAAGTCGCTCGATACTGGCGTCAATCTCCTAATATTCTGCATGCGAGCACCCAGGATCAAAGACAACACCTACAAGAATTGGCGCCTATTCTACGAGATCATCTGTGGTGGTCATGTGCCGATTATACTAGCTATCACTGGACTTGAACAGGAGGATGATATGGATCAATGGTGGATCAAGAATAAGGGTGACTTCCAGAAGTATGAAATACACCCGAACGGTATCGCATGTATAACAGCGACGCGTGGCAAGCGGCTTAAGTCAGGCAATCACCGTTTGGACGAAGAATACGAGGTGTCTCAGGCGAAGGTGTGGACACAGATTAGGACGCATTGTTTGGAGCAGCCTTGGAGAGTACCGCCCGTAGAATGGCTCAGAAATGTTGTGGAAGTGACTTATAAGACGCGATGGTGTCAATCTCCCATCGAACAGAAGAACTTTCGTACCGAGGCAGCTGCGGGCCTTGAACAACTTCGTGTGCGATGTGATCTGCCGGAGACGGAGGCGTGGAAGCTGAGCGAAGCACTATCACAGGACTGATACACCCCAATCTCCAAGCTTCGAGTCCTTCACGTTGGACTACTAACCCTATAAATACTTCTTTCCATATCTCTTCCATTACATACAGCTTACTTTGTGCTCATCTGTACGTTACAGTCAAGGACATAACTAACGTGATCGCTCCAATGGCCAGCTTTCTTCTCGTGCCTCGACCTCCAAGCCAATACGCATTTCTTCTAGAAAAGGGATCTTCGAGTGGCTTTTCTTTGTTGTCGCACTTGAAAATGTACAGCGCTTGTTCTGGTCGCTTGTCCTCGTGGTGCTCAGGATGGCAGTTCGATCTCAAGGCCAGGTGTCGATCACGACAAAAGACGCCCAAGTTCCCATCGATCGATTTCACTGTCACTAAACCCAAAATGTGCAGGGTCTTACCCTCTACGATGTAGTCCTCGATGTAGAGCCCTTGTTGCTTCTTTTCCGGAAATAGATCGACACTATGGCTAGGTCAATCTGTGCAGTTCATTAACGTTCAGGCTATGCAAATGTTCACCCAAAAGTGCGAATAACTACCACATGTACGACACATCTGAGGAAAATCAACGAACTTGAAATCAGAATGATAAAAGCTACTTCTTCTTCGAGACTGGTGTAATCGAACGAGTCCGATTCTTGGATGCGTAGAGGAGGAGTGATGTAGGACCCTATAATGAAGATTGATACACGAGCCATCATACCAGATGATACATTCACTGGCAAAAAAAGGGACGATCTGCTGAGCTGGACAAGAGTTTACCTACTGCTTAGCCTGCCTTACCTAGGAGAGGACTCTGCAATCATTTCATCTCTTTCCCTCATGGCGTTGACCAAGTTGACGGAAAACCATGAAGTCATCGAGTGCACGTCTCAACCGAAGCCCGGTCCTCATGAGATAACCGCAACCAAGTGCCGCGCCGTTGTTACAGACTTCCTCTTTGATTATGTGCTTCCCTGCCTGATGCCTCGAGGTAATGCACCCATGACCTGTGAAACCGCAAGCCTTGGCCATCGATCACATTCTCGTTCTCGCCACCTGTGACTGTCAGAAGAATAGGCACCTTTCAAGAAGACGTTGATTGCGAAGAATTGTAGTCGGCTTTCACGACTCAAGTGAGTCCCACAAACGACATTACGAAGGCTCAGTTGTTTTCTTGTGAGATGTCATAATCTTTCGCATTCTCAGGAGATAATGGGAACAGAGACTGGATAACACATGTTCTCCACGGTGTCTGGTTACCTGAAGTCCTAGCACGTAGTTGATAACAGAGCTTCTGCCGACACCCCTGTTTCCTGAATATCAAAACGTGGGAAGGCATGTGATATATTTTCCCTTTGGAGTTTTCAACACTTAAGGGTATGTAGTGGATTTTTTCTACCTATCTCAGTTTCGAGGCAGGCGTATCGCTGTTCAGCTACTGCTTCTTTGCTGTGCCGCAGACCAACCGACACAGTTCAAACAGTTCCAATACACTGACCGTCTGCTCCTGTATCAGACCTCGATTTCCGTTCCCACAATAAGATACAGCGTTGTAGGCTTTTGGGTGGTGTTACCAACAGCTTTTGAGCATATGCAGTGAAGCGTGCTTCTGAAGAAGGCCGCGTCTTTTTCAGCGCCTAGCCAACTTACTGATGACCTGTGTTGATATTTAAAGCTTACTCACCGTCAGTTCTTTCCAATTCATCCCAACCAACTATCAGACACGCTCTTCCACCACTGTTACACTAGAAATCTACCTTGGCCAGCTAGTTCTCTCGTACTCTAGTAAGCAGACGAGTTGCGTAATAGTCTGACCTGACAAGTATCATCAGAACAATTGGAGTCTATGGATAGGACTCGTCCTACACCAAATGTTGTGCTTCTTGGTCAATGTGGCGCCGGAAAGAGCTCCATCATTAATATGATCGCGCAGAAAGACATAGCGCCTGTAGGTAATAGCGCTACAGGCGTCACACTGAAGAACACGTGTTATTCGGTTTCATTCGACGGACTTAATTACAATCTGCACGATACTGCGGGTTTAGATGAAGCAAATGGAGGCTCTGTCTCGAAACAACAAGCCATCACCCAGCTCTACCGACTACTTACATCGCTCGACGTTGGCGTCAATCTCTTATTATTCTGTATACGAGCACCCAAGATCAAAGACAACACCTACAAGAATTGGCGCCTCTTCTACGAGATCATTTGTGGTGATTATTACTGGACTTGAACAGGAGAAAAATATGGGTCAATGGTGGCATGACAACAAGGGTGCATTTCAGAAGTATGGTATGCATACGAATGGGGTCGCCTGTATTACAGCGACACGCGGTAATGATAATTACCGTTTGGCCGACGAATATGAGAAATCTCAGAAGGAGATGCAGAGGCAGATCAAGACATGCTGTCTTGAGCAGGCCTGGAAAGTGCCGACTATTGAGTTGTTCAAAAAGATCACGGAAGTTGACTATGAGATGCGGTGGTGTGGATTGGCGTCTCCCATCGAGCACAGAACCTCTCGCACAGAAGCTGCGGGCCTTCGAAAACTTGTCATGCGATGTGAGTTGTCAGAGAAGGAGGCTTTGGAGTGGGGTGAAGCATTGTCAGAGGACTAAACCATGACATACACATTATGCAGAGCGCATTGGCCTGCGTTGCCACTTGCATAGCCTTCCCAGTAGCCGCGGCTTTTACAATACTTAACTGCATGATATCCTATCACACAAGGACTATCGATCGATTGTTGATTCTCCATACACGGACTTGACTGATCTAAGTGCATAACGTTTCCAGGTTACTTCTTTTGCTCGTTCAGGCCAGGTGTGTCCTGGACAATATCAGATAAATGACATTATCCCGACCGATGGCAGGAGTTTGTTACATGATACATGCAAGAAACAATGATGGATATGCAAAAAACAGTATACGTACAGTCAGTCATGTATTCATACGACTGAGGGTGAGCAGTCTTACACTTACGTACAGAAGGACATGATTAATTACCCTACCATAGAAGTATAACTTATGTTGTGTAATATCTATATTGAGTTACGTATTCATACGACATAATTTACGTGTGATAACGAGAGGTAATACATGTACACAATGTATCCCATGCTGAGCAAGAAACCTGGTGATCGGATTGCTTTACTCAATGATAAATTACTGGATGTCTCGATAGATCTATTGCACTGAGCCTTATGATAAGGCTATGGTTGAGTGTGGTAAGCGACCGGGTACCGTTGCCCTCCAGGGTCAGGTCAACTCTTAGTTGACAAACCGTCAAAATCCATGGAAACGAGTTGATGGGGTCCTTAGAACCAGTCACAAGTCACAGATAATAGTTAATATACACAGATAATAGTTAATATAGATTGGATTTTGTCATGAAAGGCCATATAACGCGTTAGATAAATTCTACAGATGACATGGATTGATTGAACGAAGTGCCTGCACTCAACAATCAATACCTGCAGAGAACGGGGGCAACTTGTACCTGAACCACCATCACGGTCAGGTTTTGGTGTATGTCTGCGGACAACCACACCGCTGAGGGCGACCCCTGCTCCATACGAGCAAAGGAGAACCCCAAGGAGTCCACAGAGGACGGCTGCTAAAAAAGAAGCCCACAAGTTAGCAATGGTGATATAGAATCACCCCCCAGAGACGAAGACGTCCCCCATCAGACTGAGAGGCACACGAACACCCCCGGAAAGTAGCATCGGACGCATACCTCAGACACATACTGAGATAACATGTAGTACAGTAATACAAGAGACTAGACAACACTGGACTGCCCCCCCAAAAGAAGGGGGGGGGAAATAACACCTCGGGAAAAGTCGGATACCCAGAAAAATAGTCAAGAGCAAAGAGAGGCCTGGAAGTGACCGCAAAACCAATAGAGAGACGACAACTACGGTACACACCACTCAGAACACCATGAATAGCCCTACAAACAGCAACTGCACATATGCAGAAGCGGTAACCAACTCCCCGACAAAAATGGCTGGATCCTTGCCGGTGTCCCCTCCTTAATCCCCCCCATTATCCCCCATCCTAGGAAATCAGACGCTGGAAAGCAAGTCGGAAGTGGAGCCACCATACACCCAGCCCCCCCCCTATATCTCCGGCTATCCCCAAAGAGTATGAGGGGATGCAAGGCGAGACTAAGGGGTGTGCAAACCCCCCCAACAAAATGAAGAGCCCGCCGTGAACCAACAGCAGGAGGAGGAACAGGGATGGCAGACAGTCACCCCAAAGAAAAATAGCAAAAAAGCCAGGAGGGCCATGAGGAGGCTCCAGGAATTGAACAAGCAACCACACTCAGACTCCCTGATTAAAGAAAGGGAACATAAGCGACAAGCTACGGATACAGAGTACACACCTAGCAAAAACGGGGATGCAAGACCCAAAACCCCATGCCTGAGCCCACCCCCCATGCTACCCAAGAAAAAGCGCACCGAAAGAGACCCCCCCAGAGAGCCATCCCAAGAACCTCTGCAGAGCAAAACATCGAACCCAACCCCCAGGGCAAAAGCCGGGGAAAACAGAAGGGACACAGGCTGCAAGGAGGAGTGGGGAGGGAAACTCTACCATGAAGATGCCACCACTGGATGGGAGGAGCCAAGGGAGACATACAGCCCAGCACCCAAGGGACGGGCAGAAGGAACTCCGATGGACACCTCCCCCCCACCCCAGTCCATGTATGACGAGACAGATATCAAGGAGGAGACTGGACATGATGAAACTGAACTTGGGTATGAAACAACCGAGAATGGGATCACAATAAACGGGAAAGGTTTTAGGAGAACAGCCATGCTAGAAGGAGGGTGGCCAAAAGTGTACCTAGCAGCCTCCCCATCCTACAACGTAGCACCAGAAACGCTAAGCGAATGGGAAGACTTGGGGGAACCAACAATATGGGCATGCATATACAGAGCAAAGTACAAACCAACAGTGGCTGGGAAAACAAAGACCAAGGATGCCATCAAATCAGTAATAAAAAATCTGGTCGACATTGAGGACGACGAATCAGTGGCGGTAATTTTCCCAGAACAAAACCTCCCACCAGAAAGCAATAATTGCTTCCCACACCCCTACCACCTGCATGTTGTGGGGCTAACCCACATCGAGGCCAGCTACCTGATTGATCTGGAAGTGGTCACATCAACAGATGCCACAGTGTTCTTCCTCCCCGAAAACATCCCACACCAACTATACATCCTGACAATAAAAGGACTGCGGTACAGCGACACAGCAAGAGCCCAGGAACTGGTAGAAAACTTGGCACGGAGGTCCTTTCAGGCGTTGCCAGAAATCCGTGCCATCATAGAAACCAAAGCAAACATCCTCATCGAAGAGGCACAGGAACGCACCTTTAACATACAAGCCTCCTTCCTCCCTATTAAACAAAGAGACAGCACAATTAGATGCTGGAATATCTACTTTGTGAGAGACCCAGGATATGGTGAAGAGGACTATAAAATGCTGCGAAGGAAGATGAGGATGTGCCACTTCAAAACAGTGGGCTTTGGTAAAGGGCTGGCCATGATTGAAGACCAACCACTATGCACAGGATGCAAATCTGCAGACCACAACTCGTACAACTGCCCCTTTTCACGTATCCCAGGTTGGCTAGGATACAAACTAGAGGGTCCTGGAAACATCACAGGCACAACCGACTTTGCCGACAAAAAAGACTCCAAACCTGCAAACCACCGAGCTGGAGGGGCAACACAAAACCCAACGAGAGGCAGAGGAGGCAGAGCAAATAGAAGCAGGGAATGGGGACAGGCGACAAGAGGCAGAGGTTGAGTGTAAAGTCCACCAATTACCCCCCAAGAAAACCCGTAATAAATAGAAACCAGATGTATAAGACACTACATGCATCCCATTAGACAACCATACCAAACGACTGAGTAAGTGGGGGGAGACAGCAGCTCCCCAATAAACCTCCTGCACCCAAACCCCCCCACAACACAACTCCCAACCCCAACCCCAACCCAACCCAATAACATGATGACAAGTAAGCACACAAATGAGAATACTAATATAACAACAGGTCAAAACCAGGATAACAGCAACTACACCTCACCAGGGGGAGGGGGTGCTAGCTCAGCCGCTGACTACATCCCCAATGAACCCTGGATAGGAACGGACAGCGGGAGTCCACAAAGGACAATGGCAATAGCTGCTAGCAGAGAGACTGCAAACGACACAAATGTTGCAATACACTCCCAAGAAAGGGAACCCCACATAGCGAGGGATATGGAAATGCTGCCAGGGCACCCTGACCAGACAGGGGCTGAAAAAGGACCTGAAAAGCAAAGGAGGAAAATAAAAAGCGGAGGCCTCAGAGTCGCATCCCTCAATATGAAAGGAGGAGGATTGGAAGGGACACTTGAAAAGTGGAGCGAAATAAACCATATCATTGTAAGAAACAAAATTGATATATTAGCGCTTCAAGAAACTCACCTCATAGATGAAAACTGCAAAAACCTAAGCAAAACATATGGAAGAAGACTCCACATAATATCCTCCCTAGACAAATCCACCCCAAACAAAATGGGGGTGGCAGTGGTACTTAATAAGAGTACAACACGGTGGAAAGAGGCGAGATCAAAAACCATAGTAAAGGGAAGGGCAATTATGGTAGACGTTCCATGGAGTAGCGAAACAGCAATGACATGCCTGGCAATTTATGCCCCAAACAAGGTTAGCGAGAACAGAAATTTCTGGATGAACATAAAAAACATATGGAGAACAAGAGGTATGAAGAAACCCACATGTATGCTGGGAGACTTCAACATGGTAGAAGACTCCACGGACCGCCTACCCCCACATAATGACTCAGACGCTACAGTGAAATCCCTAGTCAAACTGAAAGACACCTTCAAAATGGAAGATGGGTGGAGGGCTGAGAACCCGCAAAAACTCGACTACACCTTCCACATGGAAAACAGTCATATCCAATCAAGGATTGACAGGATATATCTACAAAAGGACACAATGAAATTCAGCCACGATTGGAACATTGAGAGAACAGGAATATCAACAGACCACCTACTGATAAGTACAAGAATAATGAATCCATGGATCCCATTCCAAGGGCCCGGAAGATATGCGATGCCGACTTACATTCTTGAACATCAGGCCCTAATAAAGAAGCTAACCGAGCTAGGAACAAACTACATGGAAAGAGTGAAAAAGGCAGCGGAAAATAGAAACAAACTAGAAAACCCACAAACAGTCCACAAAGAATTGAAAACCAAGATGATCAAGGAAATCAGAGAATACTCTAAGAAAACCTCGTCAAAAATTGACAGACAAATTACCGTGCTCTCTGAAGAACGTACCAAAGCCCTAAACAACCCAGTGTGGAACACTCAAAAGAGGGGAGAAGAAGCGGCAATCCTAGATGAAAGAATAAGAGAACTGGTAAAACTAAAGATGAACCGAGCACGATACAACACAGCCACTTGATTCTTTCTGGAAGGCGAAACACTAAGGAAACACTGGATTAATGCAAATAAAGAGATGAGGCCAAGAGACTACATAGCGGCCCTGAAAAATCCAAACCAACCAAACCGCCCACTGATACAATGATCCTGCCACATGGCAAATCTAGCCAGCAAGTACCATGACGAGATACAGGACAAAGATCTGATTGCAAACCAAGACAGTAATAAGGCAGTGGTCAGGAAGGTCCTAAAAAATATTAAAACAAAACTTGATGAGAACCAAATAAATGACCTGGACAGCAGTATAACGGCAGAAGAAGTAGAGGAGGCAATAAGACAGCTTCTGAATGGAAAGGCAGCTGGCCTGGATGGCATCATCCATAAAACGTGGAAGATCTTCCTAAAAAAAAGGAAAGAAGGGGAGCCCAAAGAACCCACAAACACAGAAGAAAGAGAGGGGGAAAAACAAATGATTTCGACATAGCAGAATACCTAACAATAATCTTCAATGACATAGAATCCTTTGGCATGACTCAAGGCACTGACTTTGCCGAAGGGTGGATGTGTCCGATTTACAAAAAAGGCAACCACACAGACATAGAAAACTACCGCCCAATAACAGTCTTGAACTCAGACTACAAGATATTAACCAAGGCAATTGCAAACAGATTAACAAAAGTGGCACCGGACCTAATACACATAGATCAAGCCGGTTTCATGAGAGGGCACAGGATAGAGGACCAAACTGAACTTGCACATATAATGCTAGAATGGGGCAAAAGAAAGGAGATTAATGGAGTAATAATGTGCCTGGACCAGGAAAAAGCTTATGACAGAGTAAGACACCAATTCCTGTGGAAAACCATGAGAAAATTCAAAATCCCAAAACGTCTCATCAAGACTATAAAAACCCTATACTCAAATGCCGAAACAACAACCATAATAAATGGAGAGAGAAGCCAGCTCTTCCGAGTCACCCGTGGAGTAAGACAGGGAGACCCGATATTGTGCCTACTTTTCAACATGACAATAGAATCACTAGCACAGATGATAAGACAATCTGACCTTAAAGGCATCCAGATAGAGGGTGAGCCTGAGAGGCTAATTATAAAGCTGTTTGCAGATAATACCACGATCTACCTCTCTGAGGATGACAATCTAGAAAAACTCCAAGAAATCCTGGACAAGTGGTGCCAAGCCTTGGGAGCCAAATTTAACATTCCCAAAACAGTGATTGTACCCCTAGGAAAAAAGGATTTCAGAGAGAACTTTATGAAAGAAAGGAAAACAAAAGGAAGCATGCACCAAATACCGGAAGACATACACATAGCAAAAGATGGCAAAGCCACGAGACTACTAGGAACCTTCATTGGAAACAATGTGAGCGATACATCCATATGAACACCAACGCTGGACAAAATACAGGAAGACCTAGAGAGGTGGTCTAGAGGGCACCCAACAATAGAGGGCAAAAGACTCATCATCAACATGGTAGTCAGAGGAAAGACACAATACCGAACGAGCATGCAAGGAATGCCCCCAGAAATAGAGCTAAGAATTGAAAGAATAATAAGAAAGTTCATATGGGGTGACATAAACCACCCAACCATAGGCCTCAAGACACTATACCGGAAAAAAGAAAACGGCGGTAAGAAGATACTGGACATAAGATCAAGAAATGAAGCTATCGAACTAATGAAAGTCAAAAGATACCTGAAGCTGGACGGCGAATGCCCAACATGGGCAAAAGTCGCAGACAATCTGATAAGCATAAGCCTCAAAGAGAGAAACAAGATCACGAGCCTAGAAACATACTCGAACATCTTCCTGCAAGACCTAAGGTTAAATACGAGGGAAACAAAACAAGGGTACCAGCCACTCTAAAGAGAATGGTAAAAGTGGCTGAAAAACACAGGGTCACCTTCGACCCAGCAAAACTGGAAAGGAAAGTCCAGATGGAAATGCCAATCTGGTACCACACAGGCTTGATAGGCAGAAAGCACATAGGCTATAATTTACCAGCAGCAAAATGCCAAAAAGCTAACCACAAAATAAGGACGGTGGCCAATATGATAAAATTAGCCGAGGAGACATCCAGCATGACAAATCTGGAGCACAAGCCAAGACAGAACTGCAAGTGCCCTAAATGTAAACTGTCCTGAGAAAAAGGATGCAAAAACCCACACAGATGCGGCAAAGCAGCAAGAACCCTAATACAAAAACTAAGCAAAAAATGGAACCCACTAATAGAAAGACAGAATAGAGAACATGAGCAAGAAGCCATAGTAAGAGAGGTAGACCTCACCCCCTTTGATAAGGATATAATGATGAGATACTCACTAAGCAAGGGATTCCGGGTCTTCACAAAAGCAGATAAAAGACATGGAGATACAATACACCCCACGGACAGAGACCCTGAAGGAAACCAAGCCAGACTGAGAGTCGAAGTAAACACAGATGGATTCTGCGAGAATAACGGATGTGAGAATGCAAAAGCAGGTGCAGGCACATGGTACGGACATGAAGACCCAAGGAACACAGCTGAAGCCCTGCCAAAGAATATAAAACAGTCAAACAATGCAGGCGAAATCATGGCAGTGCTGATAGCTGCAAAGAAAACACAAACTAGTGCACACATGGTAGTATGCAGCGACTCACAAATTACTATAGACAGCCTCACAAAAAACCTGCACCACTGGGAGGATCGAGGCTGGATAGAAATTGAGAACAAAGAGATAATACAACTCACAGCCTCCCATCTGAGAGCGAGAGAAGGACCAACATCCTTTAAAAAAATTAAAGGCCACAGCGGACTAGAAGGGAACAAACAGGCTGACAGACTAGCAAAAGAGGGTACCATGAAAGAACAAAACACAAACCTGGACACCACCCCGCTCAAGGGACTCTACCAAAATGGGGTGAAACTAAACACGGTAATGCAGTCGCTCCTGTACAAAGGAATAATTGAGACAAAGCCAACTCCACAAAGGAGAGGAACCCAAATAAACCTAGACATGATCAGATGGGCCATAAAAGAGGTAAATGGAGACATACTCACGGACCAGAGAATATGGAATTCGATGGGAAGCAAAGCCTTGATGAAGGAGGTAAGAGCCTTTATATAGAGGGCAATGCATAACGCGTATAAGCTAGGAGAATATTGGGACAAAATATCGGGTTACAAACCAAGAGGGAAATGTTATGAATGCGACACAACAGAGAACATGAACCATGTCCTAACGGAATGCAAAAATATGGGACAAGATACTATCTGGAACCTGGCAAGGGAGATGTGTGAACTCCGGAGGCTAGTGTGGGAAAGAGTAAATATCGGACTAATCCTAGGGTGCCACATGGCACGCCCACACTACACCAAAGGAGCTGCCACAGAGGCAGGAAGCCGAATGTACCAGATAATAATATCTGAGTCGGCCCATCTAATCTGGAAGATCAGATGCGGATGGAAGATAAAAAGAGATTCAGACCCAGAAAGAATACCTACAAAAGAAGAGGTAAAAAATAAGTGGATCAGTAGAATAGCAAAGAGATTAAAAATCGACTGTCTAGCCACAGACGAGAGGTGGCATGGAAAAAGATCACTGGACGAGAAGCTGGTGAGAGATACATGGCAAAGTATATTACTAGAAAGTCCAGTACACTCAAAATACACGTGGAAGTCAGCATGTAGGGTTTTAGTGGGTATGGGCGCGGCAAGGCCACCAGGCTGCAACCGCTAAAAAACACAAGCGCCTGAGCCCCACATGACGTGCGTAACAGCATTTCTCTATGGTGGGCCGATGGGCAACGCAAACTAAAGAAAAACATGGACAAAAATATATTTCTGTATGGTAGAGGCTAACTACGGTAGATAAGTCTAACATATAATAGAACCACCAAAAAAAAAAAAAGATAATAGTTAATATACACAGATAATAGTTAATATACATCATTTAACCAGTGTTGACAGGAAAATATTGGACATAGTTTTTTATTAGGTCGCAACTTGAAACTCCCTCGGGGCATTCCATTGAGGTCACATGCTCACTACCGCTTTGATTTTGAGTAGATTTAGCCATAAAAGCAATAGATAGAAGTGAAATTAAATAGATAGAAGTGAAATTAAATAGATAGAAGTGAAATTATAGAACTGTTTATAACAGGATTGACTGTATACTGATAATCTACAGACTATCTGACAGCATGGCCTGTGCTATGTCATCATTCAAAATAGATATGACATCCATGCGCTTAGGGCAGGCAATTGTATCAGGCTCTGTGGGGATTGTCGGTGAATTGTGTGCAGAGGGCTCACCAGTAGGAGATGATGTTTCTACTTTGAGGTTGCGTAATGCCAGTCAGTTGCATATCTAATTATCTTTGCAAACTTTGTGATGTTGTTGCATGATTCTGGTGAATGCTTTTGACCACAAGTCCCAATAGTAATAGGGTTTCAAAGTATTTCTGTGATATCCAAGTCTGTGAGATTTGAATATATATTAATTTTGAAACTTATGAGACTGACATGTGAGCCTGTGGGTCAAACAGACACATTTCTCCATTTGAATCTAGTGTACTTTCATTCAAAATCAGTTAGCTACATGAAAAACATCAGAAAAAGATATATACCTTGTAAATCACAAAATAGAAAGTAATCCTGGGAATAGATGACCAAAAAATGGACAAATGCATGAATAGCCTTTGTCATATTATCCAATGCATCACCAAAATTGTTATTACCAGTATATTTGCGAATTTTTGGGTCAACAGGACTACAAGGGAGTAATGGAGATGCAATAAAGTCCAGGAAAGGAAATGGGGTACCGCCAGAGGTCAGTGATGGTTGAAGAGTCCTAAGCATTGAGTCTCGGTAGTTGAAATAGAACTCTAAACATTGTAGTGATAAGTTGATATTCAATCAAGAAGGCTACAGTGCTCACTGGAAATTGTCCTCACTCTTTGAGCTTCAGCATGCTCATCAAATTTTCCTTTGAACCAATAGCATAAAGCCAATAATTCATACTCACTAGTCAAGTTTTTCTTCACCTCATTGTGTGTTGTTTGCTCATCAAAATTTTGGGTTAAGACAAATTCCCTACCATCAAATTGAGCTTACAATTACAACATGACAAATGAGTTGAACATAACACTACTATGAAACAAGATGCTTACATAGATGGCATGTTTAGTAGCTCCACAGCCAATATATCCAGTTTGGCAATATGACTTCTTCTGTTTTGAAGCTGTTTCTCCATCAATCCAATCAGTGGCTATCTCAATTGATTCTTCTTCTTCCAATGGAATCAGAACAACCTCTCCATTATCTAGAACAGCAGCTGTAGATTGAGTAAAAGTATACATCTGCATAGGAGGATTCCGAGTCCATCTTGAAAGTGGTAGAGGAGGAGGTGGCATGGCAAAATTTTGAGGTTGGAATGCACTCTTGAGCACAACCTTTGGAAAAGCTTCCAGTATATGGTTGTTGGACTCATCACCTGTGATGTCAAGATAAATAGAACGAGAGATTAAGCTCTTCTTAGAATTTAGTGTTGGTATCAATGACATAGTATCAGCTCATGCACACTTCAGGCTCTTTCTTCTTATTGTGCTATGAAGTGAGCTTGAATATACTGTTGAATTCTGGATGGATTGATATATTATTATTACATATAAAAGAGCAGCTGAAAAACTTACCAAAAAGTTAGCAACAGACTCATATTCAATGATTGCAATGCAAATCTTGATAATAGAAGCCTTGATATTTGATTCAGTTGTAAGCTTCTGTTTTCAGAACTCTTCCAATATTTTGCAGAGAGGCTTGTTGCAGTCGAAATGACTCAGTGAAGAGTAGTCATTGCTAGCACCACTACCATCAGCTAAAAGCTGGATGTTACCCCTAAGTAGTGGCCAAATAATATTAATGACTTTTGTTTTGCATACTGTATATGCTACACATACCATGTAAGCCCTTATAGTAATCATTCCTCATCTGTTCTAGTAGTTCATCAAAGCATGCCTTTGTCTCCTTCATTTTGTCAAAAGTTCGATGAACATGGACACCTGGCTGAACCTATCTCACTTTGTATCAGCATTTTGATATTGCCACAGTGTGAGTGTAGCTTACCTCAACTAGCTTGCACTTCTTGTCATATTTCCACAGAACGGCAATGATAGTAATACCTTTTTCTTCTTGACGGAGCTTTGCTTCAGTTTTTTTTTGCTGCCGTTCAAGAGTGATCTGGTGGGCTTTTGAAAGGTCATTGAATTTATTGCTAGAACTAGTCGACTGTACAGTGCAAGGAGGGCCAGCATGAAGTCTGGTATCAGATGCATATGCACGATAAGTCCCAGCATGAGAGACTATAGCTGAAGCATAGTCCGATGTAGTAGTGCTGTGTTATACCCTAGAGTTTAGCGCCACAATGGAAGAGTCATTTTGCGCAAGCAAATTTGCTATGCTTGGCAGCATAAAAATATCATGCAAAACATATGGTTGATTTCCTGTTATTTGATAGTGCTCAGAAACTAACACACACCTTTATCTTCAATGAAAACTTATGATAATAATTGATGCAACTGTTACAGACTCCAGCAGAGATTCTACCATGCAATAAACCACACCCAGCGCATTGAGGCTTGTCCTACAATAGAGAAGTCAATAAAGGCCTTAAGATGTAATTTGACCATGAACTTACATTTAAATCTTGTAATTCAGCTGCAGAAAGACCAGGTTTGCATAAATGACACCGAGAACAAATTTCACTATCTAAATATGGAAAAACAAATGAGCAGATTTTACAAGTAGCCATTTGACTGAGTAGAAGGTATTGAACACTCAATTCACTCATATGTACAGCAGTAGCAGCTTAAATACCATGAAGTTGTAAATACAAAAGTCAATAAAAGGACATGAGGTTCAAAGTTTAAATGATAAGTACTGGTGAACCGAGAGAACCAAAAAAACATGAGGACAAAAGTACATGAGTTCAAAGTCTAAATTATGAGTGCTGGTGAACTGAAGGGAATATAAGCGGATAGAGATCCGCAAAGACAGGCCAAATGTTCTCAAACATCAACTTTTGAACCTTGAGTATTTTATATGCAGCTTCAGCATATTCTGCAAATTCCACAGTTGAAAATGCAAGGAGTTGGTCCCCACCCATTTCCTTTTTAATTTTATGGATAACGTTGATATCTACTGGAAGAAGACAGTTTCTGCCATCCCAGTGCTCCAGAAATTTGAATGCCTTGTTGCAAGACATACTAGATGGGCCAGGCTTGTCAGAGTCTTTCCTCGACTTGAAACTATTTCGTTCTTTCATAAATTGCTTGAAAGTTTTCCACAGAAGCTTGGCCCAGAGCCATTGAAACAGCTCCCTAAGAACAATAGCAGTTTAATCTTCTATTACATGCTAAGCCCATGACTTACTGCTGATTTTCATTGTTCTCATCATACCATCCTTCAGACTTTCCCCTTTCAAATACTTCAACAGCATTTCTTCCCCAACCAAGCTGTAAATGTCCCCAAGATTGTTCTACAACAATATTATGGACACTTTGGAGGTAGATGTGAGCAGGAAGCTCATTTAGTTCTATATCCGAGTGGAAAATTTTGCTAGCATGATATAATTAGCATGTGCTGTGTTCTGATAACTCCACATATAACTAACTGTAAGGCATTCTGAAGACCATAGAGAAGAGTGGTCTCTGAACCGCAATCAGTACAGAGTTGAAGAGGATGCCTAGACAAAAAAAAGCATAAACCAGCCAGCCTAGTAATGGAAAAGAGACAAAAAGCTACCTCCATATTGTTCCACACAGCATAGGAATAGATACCCAATAGTCAGGATATGACGGTTACTTGGAGCAATGTCAGCATATAACCAAAGTCCAGTGGCTTCATCTACAAAGCCATAAATTGGAAAGACAATCTTATAGAGCTTGTCATGTCCATCACATGACCAATGCTCATGGATCCCTAGCAGAACCTTGGGATGTCAAATAATTTTTCATGCTGAGGGATTCTGCATCTCAAAACCTTTAGGATTATGTATTTTCATGGTCTTGTGTACAAATGCACAAGGGAGATGTTGGGCTTGGCGTGCTGCAATGCAATGACGGATAGTTCAAGGTCTGGCATGACTCTCCAGGTCAAGATCAAGTTGTTCCAAAATAAGCTGCTCAGCATCTTGCTAACCTTTGTTCCTAAGGTTTGCTGCATCACCACAAACCCATTGTGACTCCAAGCACGCTTGACAGAGCTGGCACTAATTGTACCCACCTGTCAACTGAACTTCGCCAAGATTGAACAGATTGGAAATTTACCTCAGATGTATATCATGATCATGAGCAAGATTTTGAGAAATTTGTTCCTTAGAGTGTATCAGTTCTTCATGATACTTCTTTAGCGCAGCAATGAGTCGTGGATTATCTTTCTTGACTGCATAGAATCTCTTGAGGACAACATGAGCAGAATTAAGTAAAGAACCTGACCTTTGATGCCATGCTGATTCTTGCCTGATGGTTGTGATTCTGAGTGCTAGACATGGCTGTAGAATTGTGCAATCCTGGTCCATTCTGTAGACTATTTAAAGGGCCAGATAGCTGAATAAGAACACGTTGATGCGCCCAAAATTTAGCTTGATGCTGTCTTAGTAAGCTGCACTTAGCCTTGTTTTGCGTTGGGCTCGCGAAGTGTGAGGGAGTCCCGGGCAGGTCCCAGTTACTCGATCCTAGAAAGTGATGTAAGGCAGCAAGGATGTTGCCATTGATTGACGGCAGGCGGTAAGAGTTCAAGGAGTACGGGAGATGGTGTGTAATAAGCTTACGAAGCTTTGAATCTTTAATGTTAGTGCTAAGAGGCAGCAAGTATTGGCGCTAACGACAGCGGTGTACTCGTATAGTACCGTTCAAGACATGGAACAAAGGTCGCACGGAGAACCTTTGTCGGAGATGGAGAAGGGCAGAGTCGCTAAGTGCTTAGCGCCTCGAGCGAGTTCTTAGAGATCTAGACTTTGGCAGGAAAGTGCTGGGTGCAATTCGATGATTCTCTACTGACAAATGGTAAGGTATTTATAGTAAGTAATGGTGGCGACTTAGTGAAGGGTCGGCAACGACTCTAATAGTCGCCGCTAATGAAATGTAAGTGAAAGGTCCGATAATAAGACTATAAGGAAGGTAAATGATACTCAGGGAGC
>JAGGAT010000505.1:0-26398 GCA_017657195.1 Termitomyces sp. T70a | reverse complement strand
TGAAGAGCATACATGCAGTGGACAGAGCTGCAGAAAAAAAATGGCTAGAATTTGCACTTCCCGACACATGACAGTACATCAAATGGTTGTATCCCGGCAAGCCCGGCAGAAGCAAATTATCAGCCAAACAACTAAACAAGGGAAAGTCGAAGGGGTCTACTTATCGTTATGAAAATTGCTGTATTTGTGCGAGGTGTCCATGCTTTGACTTTGACATCACTTAAGGTAGGGCTTATTTCGGAGTTCAGAGTTCACGTGATCAATTATCAAAGCCAGAAAATTCGCCACCACCAAAACCCACTACTAAAGTAGCGGGAATACGATTCACTTCCTCTCGACAAATGCAAGACGCAAGATCAGCTCCACCGATAGATAGTGTCTCATGATGGAAGACAGTGATGACATGTTCGATTTCCTCATGAACAAATTATGGAATCCGGCAGGCAGGGCAAGTGCAAGTATCAGTGCCAAATAACTAAACAAGACGAAGTCAAAGGGTCTAACGTTACGAAACGTGCTTGTAAGTACATGACCAAGCTTTTGAGGAACTTTTTTCTCCGAGGTTTATGGTATGTGTACCGTATGTATATCGAATGATCAATAGCGTGTATTCAACCTCTTATGCACACAGTATTGAAAAATCCGAAATGTCAACTAAAGTCCAATTGGCAGGATATTAGAGTGTGGGTAGTGACCTTTCAATCAATGAGTCTACTGACTTGATAGTCGAATAGAGCAGTGATCATGAAACTCTGAGGACTCCAGGGTAATCGCTTTGCCAACGGACACAAAAAAACTTTTACTCCGACGATCATTCAAAGATTTTGCTCCATGGCACATGTCTTATGAATCCTGAGGTTCTTTGCTCATTATAGTGTTAAGAGCATGGTCGCTTTGCTCACTGGCGGACCGGCATCACATGGAATGTGTCATGAGGACCTCCGGAAGGTATTCAGATGGGGAGTTCGAAATGTTGTTCTTCCTCGATATATACCTCAAGGACACGTCGTTTTCTGAGTTAACACCTTCGCGAACAGCTATCTTGACCACGATGAAGTTGAGGAATCTCCTAGTTTGCAGTCTATGCCTTTTGTCGGGGCAAATTGTTAGGGCCCAACTTGGGTTGTCCCACGGTTTTCTCAACTTGACCTCGCCGAGTTTCTCAATTCGGCTGGTTAAGGATTCACAAACCTTGTCCTCGTTGAGGCCAACCGGTTCCTCTTTTGACTTCATTCCTGGGGATATGATGGAAAAGCGACAGAGTAACGGTCAATATCATCTAGGAGACCTAACCTTTCGTGTTCGTAAAGTTGGCTCTACTGCATGGGTTAGCGGAGACACTTCATCTGCCAGACGCCCGGTCACTGCCATATCGACGTCGGGAACAACATTGGCAGCTGCCAATCTGGCCCCTACGTTACCTTCGTCATCCTTGTTGAACATCATCCGTCGTTGGGTTGTCCAAGACGATGTTCTTCAACTTTTGTTTGATGTCACCAACTCTCAAAATACTGCAGTGGAGATCGGCGCGCTTGGTATTCCCCTCGAATTTAACAATGTGTGTTCCAGTCAGACCTTCGTTTACCTGTCTTGATTAATTCTGAATAGATTTTTACTGATCGTAGTGCCGCGGAAACGAATACGCTATGCAGCTTGTTTGACCCATATATCGGACAGGATGCAGGCTATGTTCAAGTAACTCCTCTTCTCGGTACTCTTCCTGCTCTCGTTGTCCTTCCAGTTGGAGAATCGCCTCTCGAAGGGTGGAGGTTCCTTCCGGAATCCACATCCGCCGATCCATTTTATCAGTCGCAGACGTTTGAGGGCTTGTATGAATGGCAATTCCATACATTAGCGTATGCTCAAAACGAGTGGGCCGCAGTCACACCTTGGAATGCCGCAACGTCAACGACCCTTCAGGCTGGTCAGACCCGCACTTATGGAGTACAGTTCCGCCTGGCCCCTTCAATTCGAGACATCGAAGGAACAGTAAGGAGCGCTAATCGTCCAGTCGCGGTCGGCATTCCTGGTTACATCCTTCCTATGGATCAGATTGGGAAGTTGTTCTTGAATTATTCAAGCAACGTGCAGTCTATCAAAGTTAGCCCTACTGGTGCATTATCATGGTCTGTGAATACTGATGCCGAAACCGCGGGCTGGGTGGGGTATTCTATCACTCCACACACTTGGGGGCGTGTCCGTCTATCAGTAACTTATACAGATGGTACACTGCAGAACGTCCACTATTATGTGACAAACGGTGCTACGCAGACAATTGGTAATCTAGGACATTTCTTGACCACCTCACAGTGGTTTAATTCCACCACGGACCCCTTCCTTAGGTCGCCATCCGTGATTTCTTATGACCGCGAAGTGAATGCAGTGGTGAAAGATGACCCAAGAGCCTGGATTCCAGGTTTGAGCGATGAAGCTGGCGCTGGTTCATGGCTAGCGGCGACTATGAAGCAGTATGTCCAGCCGAATGCGGCAGAGGTCGCGAAATTGGAACAGTTTGCGACAAAGATTCTGTGGGGATCCATTCAGAACCAGGATGGTATGTTTCTTTGTATCCATCAATATTTAGTTGAGCTTTTGCCAATGTTTTGCCCTCAGGCACTGTGAAAAAAGTGAAACGACCCAGTACTTTTTCATCTTGATAAACTGATCGTTGTTTCTTAGTCCGTCTACTTCTACCAACCTACTCTTCTACCCTCCTATCCATATCCGACTACTATCTTCTGGGGAAATTGGTGGTCCTGGAACAGAGCGGCATCTTTCGCGACCGATCGTGCTTATGACTATGTTCATGTTGCTGCTGCTTACTGGGCACTATACCGTGTGGCCCGTAATTACCCAACCCTTGTTAGCGCTCAAACTTGGCAATGGTACCTGAATCAGGCGGTTTTCACGATCACCACAATGACCGGTGGTCGCGTTGGTTTTGCGAACGACGGACTCATGGGCGAAACCGTGATCCGCTTGCTTCTTAATGACCTTAAACGCGAAGGTTTTACCGCTAATGCGACCCTCATCGAAAATAGAATGAGGGCCAGAGAAAATATATGGGCTGGAGAGCGATATCCGTGAGTGTTTTGTGTGGTCAACCTTCTCTGGCCTTCTAAGGATCACCTTCCAAAGTTTTGGGTCTGAAATGGCGTGGGATTCGACGGGCCAGGAAGGTGTATATGCATGGGCTACATATTTCAATGACACACAAACTGCGACGAACGCCCTGAACTCCATCCTTGCATATCAACCCCTCATCCCGCATTGGGGATACAATGGCAATGCCCGACGTTACTGGTAAATCTATTCGATGAGGTGACCCTACATACTCTAATCTCTTGGCGCTTTAGGGACAACGTGTACGGAGGGAAATTGCAACGAATTGAGCGGCAGATCCATCACTATGGCAGTGGTCTGAATGCCCTGCCTTTGATTTCAGCTTTCGAAGCTTCTCCAACTGATTTCTACCTGTTACGTGTGGGGTATGGCGGCATTAGCGGCCCGCTTTCGAATATAGATCAAGGTGGTTTTGCATCTGCATCATTCCATTCTTTCGCAGATACCCTCAAATGGGACGGATACTCCGGAGATTATGGCCCTAACTTCTCTGGGCATTCCATGGGAATTGGAACCTTTATCATCAATCATCCAGACTTCGGATGGCAAGCATTTGGGGGGAACGTTATATCTACCTCACCAGCCGTCCAAGTGCAGATACGTGACTCTGTCCGTCGTCGTGTCTACATTGCTCCACTTGGGACACTCTTCTCCGTGGATGCTGGCGCTTTTTCCTTAATTTCATATCACCCATCGGCCCAAACAGTGACCGTTACGATAACCGCCGTTCCTGACGGCGCAACTGCCGCTGCGAGTGCACCTCATGGCCGTCTGATAATCGAACAAAAGGCCAAGCTTCCCGGAGTTACACTTCTCAAGCCCACGACAAACTTAGTACTTGATGCCGGGGCGTACAACGTACCTTTTACGTCGGGTTCAGGGACTGTCACGTTGTCAATGTGAGTGTCGGTAATTGTAACATAAAGTTGAGAGATCGTCATTATGGATTAAAAACTACGCTGGCCTGTCCTAAGCGCTTTCCTTTCCCACATCCACATCTTCAATATGCTTGGTTTCAGCAACGCGTTCCTTGTGGAGTTGATCAGTCAAGTGTGGTTTCCAGTCAGCTGACTTCCATGGCTTGACTCCAGACCGATACAGCTCATCGACCTGGGATAGCAACACCCAGGCAGTCAGTCCCTGTTAAGTTATGATGGTGATCGTGCCTTACTTCTTCAAGACTAAGGCCTTTGGTCTCGGGGATGAACAAGTAGACATAAACGTAACCAAAAAGGAGCATGCCGAAAAAGATAAGCAAAATGAGTGGCCCGATGCTGCGGTACGGGCTTGATAACTGAAAACAATACTTAAACAACAAATACGAACCGTTGAGCAATCCTGGGCGCAAAGAAGGACAGTAGGAAGTTCCACAACCTAATGAGAATAATATTTACAGAAAATCCGGACACCGGGAAGGAAGGACTCACCAGTTAGTCGCGCTGCCCAACGCGATACTTTTCGGGCGAACACGAAGAGGGAAGGATTCACCAAGATAGACCCACCTATAAGAGGAAAGTTAGGCTTGACAGTAGAATGAATGGATGTACAGAATAGAAACGCACGGGGTTGGCCCCCAAAATATCGAGTAGGAGAAAACGTGCAGCACAGCAAACGCGATAAGTGTATCACCTGAGATGGAAGGAGGGAGTTTAGTACCAGACAAATCAACAGCGAGGCTAATTACCTCCTCGTTTGTTGCGAGCAGTCAGCAAGGATTGCGATGTGCCAGTTGGCGCAAGTGTCAAGTGCCCAACGAGACCAGCCTGGTGTATTATATTCCATCAGTGATAATCGAATGTTTTTTATGTTTGAAAACTGACGATGATTGAACAGGCAGCCTCCAGAAGGGCTCCCGTAAGGAGAGACTGTGGGTCGTGCCATCAACTGAAGTTATCTGCGATTAGGTTACTCACGCGACGTCGTCCCCAAGTCTCGATCAAACGCTGCAGAGAAAAATGAGCCATTTTTACTTGTCATCGACGACGAGCCTGACGTACGAGTGCAGGAATGGTTCCTACCACAGAAACTGCACCGAGGATCACTTGAATGACATAAGGCGATAATCTGGATGGAATGAGCATCAACCGTAGAGTGATAATGAAGTTTTACTCTGTTCCTGCGCTCTGGAAGAAAGTATCTCCGTAATAGTCTAGAAATGCCAGTCAAGAAAATCGGCAGTACTGTCTGATGTGTGCGCACAATAAAAGTTTTGCCCATTGAGTTGCTGGATAAATTGCAGCATCATACCATTCCCAGTGCGCTTCCATAGATTGTTCCTAGCCGAGAAGCACTCTGCCCAAGTCGCCTTGCCTCCCTCATTCTCTGCCTTGATTCCGAAGTCAAGTTCTTCAACAAGCTCTTCGACGAGCGGATCACTCTCAGGGACCCCGTTCAACTCTGCAACCACCATTCGAGCCTCTGCTTCTTTGCCAAGTCCCAAAAGATGACGACTGAAGAATGCGTCAATCTTTCATGATTATTACATCTTGTATCGATGAATTGCACATACGGCGACTCGGGAAGAAAGAAAATTCCGGAGAGAAGGACTAAACCCCATACCAATTGGAGCCCAACAGGCACTCTCCAGGAAGCCGAATTCTTAATGCTGTGAGTCGCAAGATCGAGTATGTAGCTGAGGAATATTCTTTAAAAGTTACATTAGGTAGGAATAGCAGTCAAACATAGGAATTTCTAAACCCATACCCTATAATGATTTGCAGCTGATAGAGTACTAGAAAAGTACCTCTGAGTGCTTTCGGTGCAGTCTCACCATTGTACAGTGGGACAATCGCTAGAGTTGATAAGTATGCTGAATGAACGACAGAAGAACGATGTTCGGCGCCATACCTGATAATGCGCCGACACCGAGTCCAGCTATAAAGCGACCGATGGTGATCTGGACGATAGAAAACGTTGTACCGGTTTGAACGGCGACTCCAATCGTGAAGATAGCAGCCCAAATGAGAATAGAGCCGCGACGTCCAAAGCGATCAGATGTAAATGCCTGGGCTAGCGCTCCACTGCGAGACTTTTGAAAAGAACGCTAGCAGAAAATGAAGATACTTACACGAATGTCCTGAATGAGAGCACATAATGTTAGAGGCATATTGGAGAAAGTAGTATCTTGCTTACCCAGCAGATAAAAGTGACGTTATGATGGATTGCCTGGAACTCGATAAGAACTTAATCCCATCGGGCCCTATCTCTCCGAAACGATCAATAAAGTCTGGCATGATTAGACATCCCTTATAATCCTAGCGTTCAATGCTGATATTTCCTTGAAAGACGGGAAACTGACCGAAATGACGCCGATGTCATAACCAAACAAGAAGCCTAATTATGTATCGAATCTGTGATACCATCTGAAGATAAGTTTCCCTGCGACTCAAGAAGAATGTTTTTTGTAATACTGACATGTCCAAATAAACAGTAGGCCACAGGCTTACCACCTAAGACAAGGTTTAGAACATGTCGTTGAGGCGAATTGACAACTCGTGATATGCGTACCGAACGCGATGAAGATGGCGAGCTGAATAGCTCTCTTATTGCTAGGTAGCGACCTGGTCATAACCAAAGCGCTTCAGCTTCAAAACAAATTGGTGCAGAAGATATAGCAAGGAGGTCACACGATGTCGCGCTTCCCCACAGTTTTAAGGTCCCCTTGAAGCACAAGATATCAGGTGACAACACGGTCCGTCAGGCGGTCCGTGTAAAATAATAATGCCTAGAATCTCGTAAGTAGGTTTATTCCGGACAAAAGAAATGTATGAACTGAGGGACTGAGGGGAGCCACTCGCAATGGAATCCATGTGTCTGGATGCGTTGCCCTCGGCGGCCGGCGAGTGAACGCATGGCAAGAACGGTAACCGCTCTATTTTTTTCCCATCCATTCCAAGCGGAAACGACCATTCGGTGAGAAAAGTCCAAGTTCGTCAGGGGTGTCAGAAACGAGCCGATTGCGGCGTTCGCGAGATCCGGAATTAAAGCGCGTGCAAACTCTATTTTTAATGAGTCTGACGTCACTAGAACAACGAAGCTGGAATTTTGCAGAAGACGTGGTGTAACTCAGTCAGCTCTAGATTTGACTGAATCTATAAAATCCAATTCCGAGTTAATAGATTCTACACGTATACGTAGGTATACCAGAGCTCTGAGTAACGATTATCGCAGGTAGCCACAATCTGATTAGTTTGTGGGTACGTCTTCGACACTCTCGTAAAATTCTTTGATAATACGCTTTTGTGCTTCAATTCTAGTTTCACCCTACGAGTTACATATTTATCAAAACTGATCAAGTGACAGACCGCGTGAGACGTACCGAGTTTCCTGAGATCGCCCGTACCACAATATATTTCCTCCCTGTAAGGATATCCTCTGTAACATCACCAAATGCGCTAGAGGCGGAAACAAAAGCTTCATGGGATCCGGTCACAAGTGCTCCTGCCTCCTGTGCAATAACGATACCAGCACAGACGTCCCATGGCCAACAGCCAATTTCCCTAACGTCCGATGCGTTACATATGGACTTGCGTCTTACAAAAAGACTCACCAATAGATGTCTAAACCACCCTGAGCAACCATCGCAAAGTTAAGGGCCGCGCTCCCCATAGACCGAAGTGAGTGGGCCATTTTCCCACCATCCACGCCCTGTGCGGGGTTGCCTGCAAGACGAGCGAACGAGCGAGCCTTGGCATTCATCGTTGCTTCACATCGATCTGAGCCCCACTCCACAGCTACAAAGGTTTGTTAGAGATTGTAAAGTATATGAAAGAGTTCTCACATACCAACAACAGCCTTGGAGAGTGAAGGGAGAGGCTTGGGCTCAATTGAAAGGGGTAATTTGAGAGGAGGTGTCGAGCCCCGGGTGATGTAGGATCCCTGTCCTTTAACACCAGAATACTGTTGACTGTATGAGATCCATTAAGCAAGCAGATGAAGGCGCATACAAGATGGTCCAAAAACGGATTGTAGATGACGCCAAGGACGGGACGGCGTTTGTAAATTAGTCCCAGTGAAATACAAGCAAAGGGAAAGCCATGAACAAAGTTTGTTGTTCCATCTGTCACAACCTGTAAGCCATACTTTCCTCTGACCTTCACGCGCTTTATCTCACCAATGGGATCGACACAGTATGTAGGTTCATCAGTCAATGAGGGGCGCTCACCAGCAGAGTATGACTCTTCGCCAATACTTTATCATAGCTGTCAGCCAAGAGTCCCAAAAATGAACCGCATGACATACAATTTGAAGTCAGGATATTGGGCCTTGATCTCTTTCTTCACTAGCTCTTCAACCCTCACATCGTATTCTGTAACAAGATCTACCGCATTCTTCTTTTCGTTGACATTGTCATCAGACGACTGGATTGCATGGGAACCTTCCAGAATCAACTTCCCTGCGGTCTTGGCTAGCTGAACAGTAAACTTCAAGATCGATTCAAGATCTGCGCTTGTCAGCTCAATGGAGGTCATGCTGGTAGTGGGAGGAGGTGAAGATATCGGCACGAGGGATTAAATAATATGCGCGACGAAGGTTGCTTACAGGTCGAAATATCTACGGCCATCAATAAGTAAGGGAAGATAAACAAGGCTCTTAGTATATTATAGAAATTGAAGCAAATGGTGAACGGTATGTTTCTGCGATCTGACGTCTAAGCAACTATACATACGAATAGGTCCACAGAGATTCAAGTATCGATGAAGGTCGCGAAAAAGATAAGATTAACCCATGCCTAACTTCCCACGACCAGTCGAACGCGCGTCTCGAACCACGCAAGCGTTTATTAGTGTTCATCCTTTCCTCCTTGTACTCTTTTTAGTCTCTGATCAACATGTTCTTGACGCGTTCAGAATACGGTTTGTGCTCTTGCCGATTTCGGGTCTTCATGCTGAGTCTCCTGGTGCTATAGACCGAGGTGTTAACACATTCTCACCAGAAGGACGTCTGTTTCAAGGTCTGTAGCGAGCCTTCAGAGAAGAGTAATACCAGTGCTGACCACCTCTCTAGTTGAATATGCCATTGAAGCCATTAAGGTACACCTAAATACACGATTGGAACTGAGGATTGGGCGACTGAACTGTTAACAGTTAGGTTCAACAACCGTCGGCATCCGGACGCCCGAGGGCGTAGTCTTGGCCGTTGAGAAACGTGTACAATCTCCCCTTCTCGAATCCAGCTCCATTGAAAAGATAATGGAGATCGACACCCACCTTGGCTGCGCTATGTCTGGGCTGACTGCAGACGCCCGCACCATGATTGATCACGCCAGAGTCACGGCGCAAAACCATGCTTTCACATACGACGAACGGATTAAAGTCGAGAGTGTGACGCAAGCTGTGTGTGATCTTGCTTTGAGGTTTGGAGAGAGTGTCCACGACGAGGAGGCAATGATGAGCCGACCATTTGGAGTAGCACTTCTTATTGCAGGAATTGACGAACTAGGTCCTCAACTGTGAGTGCGGCCATTCTCATCCATTTGTGAAACTAAAAACCTGGCCCCTGAAGATACCACACTGACCCATCAGGAACATTCGTACGATACGACGCCAAGGCCATCGGTTCAGGTTCGGAGGCTGCGCAGAGCGAGCTTCAAGATAAATGGCATAAGGTAAGTGTCATTAATCTCTGCGGCAGCGGATCTCATCTCTTCTGTAGCAAATGACGCTCCGAGAAGCCCACATACTAAATCTGCGTGTTTTGAAGCAAGTCATGGAGGAAAAGCTGGATCATCACAACGTGCAACTAGCACAGGTACGCCCTATGTTCTTGTTTCTTATGTTCTTTCTGAGCTAATGTCACAGGTTACACCAAAATCGGGTTTCGAGATATTAGACGAGACAGGATTGAAGGATTTGATTGAGGCTATGTGACCATGGTTCATCTTGCTAAATACGACTTGGAATGGCATCGATTTACACATTCTCATCACCGAAGCTTAATTGGAAGCGATGAGCGCGATTCCCATATACTTACGGGACTACTAATGTGCAAAACAATCATGTGTTTATAAACTTTTTCAGGGATTCCTTTTGAACAAACCGTGAGGTGTTGGTACTGTACTCGATACTATCCTTGATTCTCTTTCTATTACAAGCTGGTAGCGTAATTGAATCGGGTATTCCATGACAACTAACAATGCACATACCTAGCAATCGCCTCAACCTCCACTAAAACATCCTTCGGTAGACGTGCCACCTCAACAGCAGACCGTGCAGGAGTGTGCCCTCCGAAAAACTCAGCGTAGATGCTGTTGACAGTAGCGAAGTCGTTCATTGACTTGAGGAATACCTACGTCACACGAACAAAGCCCATGAAAATAACATCGACACCATCATAGCGAAACTCACAGTGGTTTTGACGACCTTACCGAGCTCAGATCCGCCTGCCTCGATGACTGCTTTGAGGTTAGCGAGGGCCTGGTGGGTTTGCGCTACGACGTCGCCTTCGCCTACGAGCTCACCCCTCGGGTTTAGAGGTATGCACCCAGACAGAAAGAGCAGATCTCCGGCCTTGATAGCCTGTGCGTAGGGGCCGATCGCAGCGGGAGCATCTGGATGAGCACGGGTCAGACCTGATATAATCTTTGCAATCAAGACTCACTGGGTGTGGAGACAATCTTGAGCGTGGAATGTGTCTGTGTCATTTTGGGGAACGAACAATGAAAGTGTCGCGTTGAGTGAGATGAAGTGTGACCAAGAAGAGCTGCCTTGAGGATGAAAGCTCGGAAAGGCCGATTATAAAGCATGGAGGAATTCAAAAACAGAGTCTATCAAAGGGCGCCCTAGTCAACTCAAACTAAGCCTCAGCACGCTCCAGAGCCAAGAATTCCAAGTCGCAGCCAGTGGCGACAGTTCGGGACAAGTTAGGGCTTTGTCATGGTCCCCACGCAAACGAGTAAAGGCAAATGGAAATGAAGTATCTATATCTACTCCAGATGTTAGCTTATATTTAAGACGTTAAGAAAACAACAAATGTCCTTTCAGAAGGCGGTCCTTTTAGAAGGCGTACTTATTAAGAACAGGGACAACATAATAGTAATGTAAGAGTTCAGATCCAGACGCGGAACTCGTATTAAATCAAAAGGCAGTGTAGTTGATAAGACCATTAGCATAAGGAATTATATTTACGTGTTAATAGTGGCAAAAGGAAGGTGCAGATTCCGATCGTCATGTATTGTAAAATAGATATGGTCCACGAAGGCATCGACAATTACCGATCGGAGAAACGAGCACTGGCGACGATGGGGACAGATGTTGCAAGATCATACGAGCCTCATGTTACGGAGATTTAATCTGATGATGATGTCGCGTACTATGTGAACGAAGTCAAACTACAAAGGATTATTTCTCTTCCAGAAAATGAACACACACCAGTTGAAATAATCATTGTCGTCCTTTGTGTATTGGTGACAGCAGTGAGGTGAACTATTTTCGCCATATTAAGATCTGTTTGTTTCCAAACAATGAAAAGGGACTATCGACGTACTGTACGCTTCACGTTCTTTGTTAGGTGTATAGCTGTGGTGTAAGGCAGCAAACTTATTTCGGAAATCTGCAGCACCATGAGTGGTCATCGTCGTGGACATCGCTACGATGACATACACCTAGACACTGATTCGTAGTCATTGTTTCTGTTTCCGTAGCTAATCATGTGGTTATTCAGCCTAACACCTGCTTCTAACTTGGCCTAACGCAAAGTAGTTAGTCAAAGGCCAGTGGAATATTTAGCATGTCAGATATTAATACCTTTAAAAGGTCAATTTTGTTCAGGAACAACACCAGACTGACGTTTGCGAGCAGCTTATTAGACACAACTTTTTTCCATAAAAGCAGGGAGTCTTCAAGTCTGTTTACACGGGGATCCTATAATCCACAACACAATGTGAACAGATCGGGACAAGTCTAAAGATCGTTTTACCTCTGCCAGGACCTGATGGGACACATGATGTACTTGTAAGTAGACGGCCTAACATTGTGAATAGAAATGGAACCAAACCTGATCAAATGCGGAGATGGGCGCCAGGAAGATAATGGCAGTCACTGCAACAGATAATGCATCAGTCGGGTTTCACAGTGCGGACGACTGCTAATGAACATACCATCGTCAAAGTATGGCGCCCATGCTTGCCGTTCATTCCTGGATCCACCAACATCATAGATACGCCACTGAACTTGATTGTTCCCAGATGTAACTGAGAAGGTATGCTCCACGACGCCCGTAGTTTTCAGGCGTGCCTTAAGTACATCCGCTATAAGGCTGGATTAGGTCTAGTCAAGGTAGACATGAGAAGCAAACGGACAATCCGTGGGAAAATACTTTTTAGCCGTGATTCGTGGAATATCGTCAAGAAAGCTGCTCATAGCGTGTTCATATTGACCGAATAGAAGAAAGAATTTTGGCTCACAAGCCGCTGATTTCCTCAGGTCGTATCCGTCGTTCCCGCAAGCGTTGCCTAACTCTGGAATCCCTCCAAAGCTCCTGCATCGCGCCGCCACACGCATTCAGGACATGCACAGGATCGTCTGGATCTTCCCACCATCCCTGGATCTCGCCGGAATTGGGAGTCTTGGGACTTTTTCCCTTTCCGCTGAAGTTGACCCGTTTCCAGCTCGAGTGGGCGTGAACAGTCACTTCCTTCCCTCTGGATTTACTGGCAGTCGGATTCAGTGTGAAATCATGGCCATAGCTCAAACTCATGTCATTTGGTGGAGAGGTCGGGGAAGCAGAGAAGGAACTTGATTGAGGAATAGATATTGTGCGCGTAGGGCGAGTACCTTTCATTGGCAAGGTAGAGTAATAATCCTGATAGCTAGTGGTGTGGCCATATCCATTGAAAGACTGTGCAAGACGCGTAGGTTCCTCCTCGCCAGACGACGAAAGCATATAGGTCAGGCGATCTTCGAGGTCTGTGAGTGGTGCCAAACGGGTGCGGTAAGAATCGTAGTTTGGAACACGTGTACCACTTATAGCTGAGGGTGGACGCCCGCTCGAAGTGATGATAACAGAAGCTGTCTCTAAATCGTCGTCATCATGGTCATCAATGTTATCTGTCTCTGGACTGAGTGCTTCCAATATTCTAATCGCATGGAGAAGCAACATTGAATAGGAATAGGAATATATAATCTGTACGAGGTACTTACTTCGTTATAGACCTGACTAGATTTAAGTAGATTACGGTTCTCCACGCCATTCGCTCGGCACGAAAGACTGCAGGTGCATGAAGAAGTTGGAATTCTAGAATGTTGGTATGTTAGCCGCCGAGGTTAACATTTCAGGGGACCAGTTTATTGAGCACATGAACGCCGGAGCCCTTGCCCTTGCACTCGCCATGGAAGATATATGCCATTTCCAATTGTCTCGATTATAGAATGCAAGGGCTTGTATAGGATAAGCTGAGTATTGACATAAGTAGAATACTAAAAATATACGATGCTGGGAGCTGAACTTACAAGAGACTCAATCAGTCGATACGATCAAGGGCCCTTTCTACGCCACAATAGCAAGTATTCGGCCACTCGACAAAACAGAACAAGATAAAAGGCAAGTCGAGAGAGAAACTCACGTTTCAGAGTCGTGCTTTTGCCAGACTCAGACTGGCCGAGAAGTAGAACATTAACGTCTGCCTTAGCCCTCTTTTTCTGAGCACGTTCTTTCCTAATCATCTCATCTATGCCTTCGCTGACCCTCCTGGCTTCAGTTTCGGCCTTGATACGAACCTCGCGCTGGATTGGGGACTCATCAAGCGGTGGAAGGAGGGCGGCGGCAAGTGGATCAGACAGAGAGCGCCGCCGTCTTGAGCTGTAAGGCTCTGGCCTAGTAGTTTTCATGGGGCTGAGGACAGCAAGGGAGATACAGCCAGAAAGACAGGAAAAGGATAAGTGTAGAAAGTGATACAAAATAAATACGAGCCAGTCGCTGGAGCAAAAGAAATACAGTCTTCCTTAGAAAGCTTCCATTTCGCATTCGTGACACGTGACTGGTCGTATCGAGATCCTGTATCCCTTGAGGTTACTTAATCCCCTTCTTTCTTACCGTACGACATCCACAGTGCTTTTTTTAAACGCACGTCCCACGACGCGTCTCTTTCTTCAATTTTCCCGGGAATCGAACGTTGGGCGGTCAGAAGTCTGGCCATCGTCTTCAATGCTTAGCTTACTTGATCACATAGTTGCGCCGTTTCTGTGGAAATTTCCAACAATGCACGTGCCAACTTGTGCTCAGATGAGAAGATAGAAGCTTAGTAGCTAGAGCAAGTGAGCTGATATTGTGGCTCTTCCGTGATCAATGGAGCAGCCGGTTTCCGTGCATGCCGACAAATCCTTTTCATGTTGTAGGGCTCCTCTTTCACTCGTTATACGAGCTATGATCCGAGTTCTATCCGGAATGCGTTATTGAATGATGCAGATTTAAGGCGTATAGTTCTTCGTACTTGTGGCTAAACTCTTCTCCGGCGCCTCTTCATTATGTAGATCTCCATCTATCGTTACCCGCGTCATGTAGTCTTGTGATGTCCACTGCAATTCTACGAGAAGTAGGAAGTATGTACGTACCCTTTGCGAACCCCTTTTGTCAATGGGTTTATTTTTAGAGTAACCACTCGAAGACTCCGTCCACAGAGCAATTCCGTACCTGTAGGCAATCTTGATACTTTGGCGATCTTCCATATTTGGATGTCATTATATACCCAACTACCATCATACTCAGTGCTCTTCGCTACCGTACTGAGTTATCAGTTTGTCAGTGAGTTGCCCAATCGGAAGCTACTTTGTATTTGACAGATAGACAGGTGCACTGAGATGAATCAATTTAAACATTGCCAATCATCGATAATTTCCTCTCCGCCCCGCGCGATACTCGGTAGCTTTTAGCGTATGCAACGGAACGGTTCGGCCATTATTGCTACACTTCCTCATACTGGGTCCCGTTTGCGTCTGACTCGTATATCATAGCTGCGTTAATGTGCACTTATGTTGACTTAATCAGTTGGAAACCGTCAATATTCCAATTTGTTTGTAACCAGACCTGTTGCCTTGGGCCTACAGCATTATATCACTGGAACAACTGATGAAAGATATTTGGGTGTCAAGTTGCCCTTTCCTCACTTCTTTTTTCCTTATCTCTTTTACTCTCTTTTTTGCGTCATTCGTTCTATATGGTTCCTTCATCCGCGTCCTGGTGGCGGCAAGTCCGTGCAGTGAACAATTCTGCAAAATCCGCTGGCGGTAAGTCCCATTTCACCTCTTTGAATCCCATCTGTACACAGATTCCTTGGTGTATTCCGAAACTATCCATGATTGCTGGGGTTCTTTGCTCTTGTTTTTGGACTCGTCTTACTCAGTTCACGCAGGCGCTCAGAAAGCGGGCGAAGATGATCCCACGCAGGGTAAACCACAGAAGACGCCGAATGAGGGGGATAGGGCCAAGAATGATGCTTGTGAGTTCCATTTTCGTGAATAGCTTGGGTACTATGATTCTATCTCCAGCCTTGAAAACATCGAATAACAAAGATAATGCTGGTGGAGATGTCACGAGGAATCAATCCAAACCTGCTGAGAGTGGAGAAGGTTTTCGTGACCTCCAACTTTTTCCGCATCTAGTTGAGTCTCTGACACGTCCTGCCCCAGCCCGAAATACATCGAATATCAATCAAGGTGGTAGCGGTGATGAGTCCAATCAATCAAAACCCGCTGTGAATAAAAAAGGTCCGAATCTCATCTTTCCCCTTGCTATTTTTCTTTCCTAATACTGATGGTTTCGGCATCAGATCCACTAAAAAGCAATGACGGGAATGGAGCTCTTCAGTCGAATCAGTCCAAACCTATTGTGAATGGTAAAGGTCCTCGTGAGTCTCAACTTTTCCCCGTTGCTAAATTTTTCCTCAAACATTCAACCTCCAGCATCTAATTTACAGAAAAGCAATGACGGGGATAAAGAGGGTTCTGTGAATGGAAAAAGTCCTTGCGAGTTCTATTTCTGTATCTTTCATCCACCAATACTTACCGTACCTAGTCCCGAAACCATCAAACAATAAGCAGGGGGATGACGGTGGTCAGTCAAATCGACCTAAGACCCCTGTCAATAATAGCGCTCCTAGTAAGTTGCATTTCCAGGATTTTCACCGTATATTTCTTATTGTTTCCAGTCCCAAAACCGTCGAGCGACAATAATAGAGTCAACGGTGGTGAGTCAAACGAACCCTCATGTTCACTATCACTACTTTTACTCAGAATCATTCCAGATCCGTTGAAAGACAAGAACGGTGGTAAAAGTGAGAGTCATCCTTGTGAGTCTCATTCCTCCTGACACGTCCTTCATTTGTTAATACTAAATAACCAGCATCTAACCCACCAAACAACATCAGTGGGGGTGGTAGAAATAATTCTCGTGAGTTTCCGTTCTTTATGTAGTTTTCTCTCTTGAAAACTCGCTTTTACCAGTTCCGAGTCCGTCGAACGACAACCAAGGCGGTCGTGGAGCTTGTGAGTCTCATTTCTTTTGTCGCCATCCTTTACATTCATTCCTAAATGTCCCAGCCTCGAGTCAACCAATCGGCGACGGTGGGAATCATACTCGTGAGTTTTAATTTCGCTATTAGTGTTTTCTCTCAAAAGTCGATGTCCCTAGATCCGAGTTCATCAACCGACAGCAAAGGAGGTAGAAGTCATTCCCTCCGTCACCATCTTTGATCCTTATTACTCAATATCCTAGCCCCTATTCCACCAAACAACAATAGCGGTCAGCACTCTCGTGAGTTTCATTCTTTCTATCAGTGATTTCTCTTAAAACTCGTCCCCAGCTCCAAGTTCGTCGAACGACGGCAAAGGTGGTAATCCCATTTCCTCTGTCACCATTCTATCCTTTATCGTTAATACTAAAACTGACAGCCTCAAATCCACCCAACAACAAAGGTGTGAAACCTTTTTGTGAATTTTATTTTTTCCATTAGTATTTCCTTTGAGAATCTCACTGTCCGCAGCTTCGAATCCGCCGAATGACAACAAAGGCGATAATGGCGGGAATAAACCTTGTGAATATCTTCTGTCAAAATCTCCATTCTACCTACTAAATGTCACAGCCTCTAGTTCACCAAATAGCAATGGCGGGAGTAATTCTCGTGAGTTTTTACTTGTGCTATCAGTTGTTTGTTTCCAAACTCAGCGTACTAAAGCTCCGAGTTCGCCAAAAGACAGCGGAGGTTGTAGTCCCATTTCTTCTGTCACCATCCTTGATCCTTACTACTTAACGTCCAGCCTCAAGTACATCAAATAATAATGGTGAGGATCATTCTCGTAAGTCTCATTCTTACTATCGGCGAGACCTCTCGAAACACGCTGTCCCTCAGCTTCGGATCCATCAGACAACAGTAACGATGGTAACGGCGGGAATCGTGGTCGTGAGTTCATGTCTTCCGTCATTGCCCTTTACTCCAAGTCCTCGATGTAGCCCCGAGTCCATCAAACAACGGAGGAAGTGACTCTTGTGAGTTTCATTTTTGCTGCAATACCTTATATTAAAACTCATCCTTCCCAGCTTCGAGACCGTCAAACAACAACAAGGGCGATGACGGTGGAAATCGTCCTGGTGTGTTCCATTTCATCTGTAACTGAACTTCGTTATGCATACTCAATGTCCCAGTCTCAAATCCACCAAACAACAACGGTGGGAATCATTCCTGTCATCGTTCTTTGCTGTTAATGCCAGATGTCAGCTCCTGATCCATCAAATAATAACAACAGTAACGGAGAGAGTCATCCTTGTCAGTTTAATTTTTTCGTTACTATTTTTTCTTGCTACTCACTGTCCTCAGCCTCGAATTCATCGAATAGCAATGATGGTGTACCCTCTGACAATGGAAAGGGGAACGGTAAGTTTCACCGGTTGACTCACAGGAGACTGAGGATCTGTTCGATAACATCTTCACCAGTAATACCTAGTCCTTCACCACCTTCATCACAGAGTGCTGCTTCCGCCTCTCCTTCACACGGTATGATGTCGGACCATAATATTGACAACGAAATTGGACCATCCGCTTGGCCTGGATTATCGTAAACCATTTCCTATTATTCGCGTTATCTGTGCTTTAGTTGAGCCCTTGTTCAGGAGTCCTGGGGAAGGTGCACATAGTAGCGCCATTGCTATGCCTGATTCGGAGACAAGCATGTCATTGTCATTGTTGACGACCACTATGATAACGACTTCGGCATCTACCTTTATGAAGCCCAACGGTCAATTTACCACTTCGATGTCTACCCTATACGTTACAGAGACTCTATCTATTTCGGTTCCCGTGAACACTATGAACACTACTACCCCTGTTAACTCATTAAGGTAAAGGTGATATGAACCCTTTGTATCACACGCCTGACCACTCTGATATCTGTAGGACATCTTCAAATAAAGGAGCCTTGGTCGGTGGTCTTATTGGCGCTGCCATCTTTGTACTTGCCACCGCTGTTTTTGGTTGGTGCTTTATACGTCGTCGTCGTCGCCGCCAGGAGACCCTTAATCGCTCTCTCGCTGCGACCCAAGAGTCCTTATACACCGCGCCCTTTCCCTCTGGCTTGTCTTCCATGACTCCCTCTAGTTCCACTATGATGTCTCCCAGCAAGTCTACATCCTACATGAGCCGGACTAGCATGTCAGAAGTTCCCATGTCCATGCCTGGCCCCTTAACCCCCCAGGCTCGTGTTATCTCCCCCAGCAGCATGCGTAAGAAGCCCGTGCCATACATCGATGTTCCTATCTCGCGCTCAAGATCAATCTCCTTCCTTGCCGTGACGGGTCTCAACTCTGAAGAGAAGACGACTGATCCCTTTGCTGATCCAGGACCTAGCTCAGCGTCAGAGTCATTGAAAAACCCGTTTGATGATCCCGAAGGCGGGGGGGTTGGAGTGAACGTTCCTAAGCTAGCTGTACCGCCTGCCCGGTCTGCAGAGCGGAGATTCTCTGATGCATCTGTCATTTCTGTTACTTCTATCGGCTCACCAAAGCAGGCGAGTATCTTTTTCGTTTTCTGTATACGATGAGAGAATTGACTTTGGATTTTTTACAGTATGGCATCGCCCTCTGATTAGAGGCTTAGGTGATATTTTCCTTCCTTTCGAACAATGTATGGACAGACCATTTCTCTACGCCACCTGTATACCCCACGTTTTCTCTCCCATCTTCCAGTAATCATGACCTTTTTTACATCTACCTTGAAGAATCTGACAGCAAGAATCTGTAACGTCAGATAAGCTGTTATGGTGTAGTAGATGGATAAGGACATATCCAGTACTAGTACAAAATATTTGTCCAGCCGTTTGGTGTTATCATTTGCTCAGGCACAAGATCTTTGCGATAACCATGCCCATGCAACGATGCCGGTAAGTATCGACAAATAATCTTTGACTCGAATCTAATTCTAAATGGAACATTGTCTTACTCATGGCTGGAAGTGTCTGGGGCGAACATTCCATGGAACGTGAGCACTGAGTACTGAGAAATCGGTAGTACCGGCCGCGTGCCATGAGAACTTGATTTTGATTTTGACATACATGTTCCTAGCTCACCTGTATGTTCTAGAAGATCATCCACACCCATATGCGACGGTACCACCGGAGATGAGATCGTGACGCCTGCGAAACGCGTCTGGTGTATATATAAATGGAAAACATGTAAGTTACAGTGCTGCACAAAGGCTGTGAACCAACCGGCGGCTTCTGGAGGCAAAGTCAGATTGATGCGATAGTTTCTCGGAGATTATGATATACAGGTTCTTATCTTGCAAGGTCTGAGCTACTGCGGGGGTATAGAGACATATCATGCGACACCACAAGGGGAGTAGCAAGAACACGTTTCTAGAATGCTTAGGAAGAAGGGGATAGTGTGTATCCGGAAGGTCTTGAGATGAAGGTTCTAAAGTTGCTTGCCAGCCGGTCCTGTGTAGAGAAAAATAGACGACCGCTCTCGGGATAATCAAAAGATTGTATGTGAGTCTGTTAATTCTGTAAGAGGGCAAGGACTACGGTTAGATGAGCTTTTGCAGGTCAAGTTTAGCAATTACAATATCGGCGGTTCGTTTATTGTACACATCATAGTATATGTTCTTTCCCACCAGGTGCCAAAGCAATGAAACTCAGGAGGTTATCCTCCAATGTCGAAAAGTACTCAAAAAGAATTGTCCCTCCTAGTATCGTCCAAGATTCCTGCCAATAGCATGTCCTGCATAAAACCCTTAATATCCATACCTCTTTCTTCCTTCAACAGTTCGTACTGCCGCCGCGTGTATTCCCATAACTGGCGAACAAGTTCTGCATCGCGTAGTCGAAAATGATCAAAAGTGACATCAATACGTGAAGAGTGGATGGTTAAGGCCGATGCAGGGTCATATATTGTTTTGGTGAGGGCGAAGGGAAAAGAGAGGAAAGCTTTGAAGACAAAGAGCGGTTTATTAAGGAATCTGACAAGTAGATGAGTTGAAGAATATATTTAAAGGAGATACTTGCTGGAGGAAATAAACGAGCCAAGATGGTTTTTTTCGAGCGGGAATCTCAAAGGAAGGATGGGGGGCAAGGACCCAGCTACTATCGAGCGCGATCAACACGAAAGTTTCATTGTCGTGTTTCGGATCCCAGGAGCGCCGAAGCTGAGCATCAACAGAGCCGAAGTAATACAACCTCTGTTGAGCACCTTGCATATGCCATCCTGACGCATTCAGCGTAGCCACGGACTCATCACTATTCGGACTAATTTCTTCCATGACGGGACTGGGTTCTGAGCTGTCAAGCTGGCAACTTTTGCCGTATACCACATCGTCAATCTCCGGATCATTTACATCCCTCCGTGTACTACGTGTGCGGAATATGACTTGGGTTTTGAAGTCGTCCAATCTGAGATACTCGCCATTAAGGACTGTCCTTATGAGATTCCGACGCATGATTTGTAGCCAGGTAGGTGTCACCTGTGACCGAGGAATGCGGGCTCTAAGATCGTGTAATACGACGCTGATGAAGGTCTCAGGTGCAACGGGCAAGAGGTGAACTTGCACATGAATTTTGGACATTGAAACGTGATGGCGGGGGTCAAAATAGTCATACTCGTATATTGTCGCAGTCACAAAGGTCATGTTAGGTATTCTGGGAACTCGAAGGCACACTTTAAGATGGGAAGCCGAGATAGAGACAGCGTTGGAGGAGTAAGACAGACCATAAAGAGAAAGAGAGAAGGATAGTCGGAATTTGGCGCTGCGGACACAAAGACGGTGTCCAGATATGTAGAGAGAGATCAGCACAAACAGAAAGATGATACACAGAAAGAATAGACTGGCTGTCCAGTGCGGAATGTGGAGGAGAGCCATGGTAATGACATCATGGGCAGCAGAAAAAGAAAGACGACGCGTTATTTGTGTGTGCTTGGCGAGGGCTTCAATCTTTCTATGGACGAATACGAAACGCACTTGACTCGTCTCTCGTTGCCCGCCCTGCTCGCTGAGCCAGGTGCCCTCCAGACCCAAGCGCATCATTTGACATCCAGCCTCACATCTCTCACCCACTCGTCATACCCTACATTTCTCTCTCTCCACCAAACAACCACTGCGCTTTCCACGTCCCTTTCCTCGCTTTCCTCATCTCTGTCCAACCTCATTGAGACATCCTTACCAGGCCTGCAAGATGCCACTGCAGCATGGAATACAAGAACCACTGATGTGCTTCGTGAACGTTCCAAAGCACGTCTGGTGCTAGACCACCATGACAAGATAAAGGACCTTCTCGACATCCCCATATTCATCGATTCGTGTGTCCGTAACGGGTACTTTCAGGAGGCACTTGCTCTTTCAAATCATGTCAGTGCAATGGCCGCGCGACCAGGCGCACCGTCAATCATTGCGTCTGTACATGCAGAGGTAGAAGTAGCAATTGCTCAGATGCTAGTCGTTCTACTTGGAACACTCAATGAACCAGGTCGGAAGTTGCCTGCGCTATGGAAAGCGGTCAACTTTCTGCGAAAGATGGAAGCCTTTGCACCTGGAAAGGACAAGTATGAACATGGGATACCTGGTCTGATCACGGACGACGAAGCCTCAGGGGAAGAAATGCTCGCCCTCGCTTTTCTTTCTGGCCGTTTGTCATGCCTTACCTCCGCATTAGACCCAATAGGCCGCGACATTTATCGCCTGACAGACTCCCTAGCTACATACCCACCTACAGATGAGTTTTCGTCTTCGGGCATACCTAAAATATCCGACCGTGACAAGGAAGACATCGCTCGCTCCCTGAAAAAGTATATTGATGTGTGGAGGGAAGGCGCGTACGACATACTCACACAATACTCCACCATCTTCCTGGAACAACAACAACACCCAACGTCAACTTCCCCTACACTAGCCTCAAGGTCACCTAAACACCAACGACGTTCATCTGTCCAACTTTCACCCCAACTTCACCCCTCAACTCGCATCCCTGCATCATCTCTTCTACCTCTTCTATCCCCACACCTTCTCTCCCATCTCTTTCCTGTTCTCAAATCTACATTACCACTACTACCCCTACCGCTTCTCTCGTCAATCCTTACCCAACTTACATACTGTGCAACCGCATTCACTCGCGTCGGGTTCGACTTCCGCGGTCTTGTCGGAAATCTTGGCAGCTCCGCCATCGCCGGCTCAGTCCGGCACAGTTTACAAGACATTGAGCTTCTCATGTCCTCCGACAATAGTGACAGAAAGACAGGCAAAATTCGGTCGTTACCAGAAAGGAGGAGACCCTCTGAATGGCTTGTGGCGTCATCTGCTGTTGATGCTCCCCCGGTTCCTATACAGATCCAGACGCCTCCTCATATACCCCCTCAGATGCTCGCAACATACCCTCCATTAGCGAAGTATACTAATGCTTTGCTGGGTGTTTTGAATGCGCTGCGACTTCTTGCGCCCGTAGGGATTATGTACGAACTCGTTGGAGTACTTGACGGGACCCTTGGAAGGGCGGGGGAGGAGCTATTAGAGTACCTAAAGGGGTTTGTTAGGAATGACAAGGACGAGAACGAAGATAAAGTTTCACGAGCGGTGGGGAACGCATACTTCAAGGTGTTGGTTCCGTTTATCAAGCGGGCATTGGTAGAGGGCGTGTATGGTGTGGATATCGGTAAACTTGGGGAGGTTGGAGGTGAGGGTCAGGAGAAATTGAGGGAAGTTCGGGAGAAGTGGGAGAACGTTGTCAACGCGTGAAGCGTGGCGTTGAAGGTGATTTTTAGAACTCTACAGGCTTACCGCATTGGCGCTGATTGAGGGCAGAGGGAGATGGGGTGTTATGCCTGAATGCTAATATTCCACCAGTCAAGCGGTTAGGGTGAGATATTCTATTTGAAAAGTTTAGGATATAATCACAGGTTCGACATTGATTTTTGTATCGAACAACTAATGGTTTATCTGAACCGCGTTGTAGAACTGCGGTAGGTAGATTTACTGGTGGGGTCTACGCATGGACCATGTAAACGGATTGCGAACATGGGTCTCAACACGGCAATACTAATTTGTATTTGTCATGGTGGGCCAGAGCAAACAAGAGCACATTTACAGCCATTTTCATAACGTTAGACCCTTTCGAGTTTCGCTTGTTTAGTTGTTTGGCCTGATATCCGGGATGCCGGACTTGGTGCCGAAGCATAAACGAGTGTAAAATTAGTCTGAGCTATGAAAATGACTGTTGTGATTCTTCGGCAAGCGCTCCGGCATCGCGGATATCAGGCCAAACAAGTAAACAGGCGAAACTCAAAGGGGTCTAACGTTATGAAAATTGCTGTAAAAGCAGACAATTACCCGTCCTTACCTCCGTCGATATGGACCAAGATATTGTCCTCCATCGAACTATCCTGCCCACAAGTACGACAACCTTCTTCGGCAACTGGCATCATGCGAAACCCCTTCCTACTCCCTCCCAAGTACGCTCTCGCACCTTTGATTCCACTTTCGAGATACTCCAACACCGTCAACATGGCGAATATGCTCAAATTGTTCTACATATCCCCGATCTAGCTCTCGTCATCAAACACGGCCCTCGTACAACCATCGCAGAAGGTCAAGCTCTCTGGGCACTGGCGAAATACTGCCCTGAAGTGCGAGTACCAACAGTATACGGCTGGTGCAAGGATGGAGATGAGATATTCATGTACCTCTCTTACATTGACGGCGAGCCGATCGAATCGCGTCTTAGTACCCTCAGTGAGAATGACTACAAGGAAATTGCTGCTCAGCTAGCTCCTATGATTCAATCCATACGTCGTTTCCGACAACCTCCTCAGGACGTATTTGTGGGTTCTCTAGATCGTGGTCCCGTTCGTGACCAACTGTGGTGGAATGGATATGAACGCCCTCCAACTTCCCCGTTCCTCTCCGTCAAGGAGTTCAACGATGCACTCTTTGCCATGGCCTCCCACCTCCCCATGTTTCCAGATCACGAGTTCTTTCAAACCTTTCGTGCGTCTCTCTCGGATGATTCTTCCATCCGATTCACTCATTCAGATTTGGCGACGACAAACATCATCATTTCGCGCACAAGTACAGAGGTAATGGGTATCATAGACTGGCAGGAATGCGGTTGGTATCCAGAGTATTGGGAGTATGTTAAAGCCAAGCATACTGCGCCGCAAGAATGGGATAAATACGTTGGAATCGCACTGAACTCTACTTATCCACAAGAGTTGGAGGCAATTGAAAGCTATACACGTACTGGGCTGTGGTTTTGACAACCCATGTTATACCCTTTTCAATATATCAATACCAGCACTGTAGAATCGCAAAGGGTTTCTTTGCTTCGTTCGTAACTTACTGATGAACTCGAGCAAGACAAAGCAGATAGTAGCATTGATACTGTGTCAACAGTAGCGACGTAGTGGGGATGAACCTAGCAGATTCTCCCAAGTCACAACGCGGTTACTGTCGGAGTGATCATATCTGACGGATAAACTGGCTATTTCACCGCACTAACGCCAAATCTCTGCGCTATTCCATGCTATTCACGATCTGAAATCTACATCCTGCACGTAGAATTCTATAGCTGAAGGATACATGACTAGAAGGAGTAAGGATTGCCTGTCTTTTAGAATTTACTCATATTGAATTGAAGATAACGATACCAAGGCAAAATGGAGACCAATCATCTATGTATCCACAAAAGAAGTCGATCCGGCCTGAAATGCGCAGGTTGAAATGCCGTTTTGCTAATGAACCCAAGTAAGTACCGAAACGCCGAAGCCGGCGTGATGTCGATAATCTCCGTTTGTGATGTGGTCGACCGATAATGGTCAACGGAATTTCCACAGCTAACAGTATGTAGGAAGGCCAGACGGTACACGCATTGTGGGTGTTGGCGTCCACTATGCTCGATTGGTATGCAGGGACATCGGAGCCAGAAAACACACACAAGAGATGTGTATGAGGCTAAGTGTGAGCTCTAGCTGAGACTTTTTCTTTTTGGGACGCCAATGTGGACAATCAAGAGGTACATACACTTGACTCGATTAACTCTATATCTTACGCCCACTCTAGGCAGATCAATGGTCTTGTGTCGTGATGTGGACGTCCATAACCCTTACTGATATTGTTTTTATTGTTGGAGGACTTGCCAAGGTCCTTCCAGGAGGGGGGAACGGGCTGGGGCTGGGACATGGTGGTTCTCATATTGTTTTTATTGTTCATTGCTTACGCCCACTAGAGAATCTTGGATAATTCAGGGTAGGGGTACCCAAAGTGTGTCCTTGTTGTTAAATTGGCCCCTCTATGAACCATGAGGGTCAGAAGGCTTATTCAAGTGCTCTGACTATCGTCTGACACCTCAAGTCAACAAGAACTTTCTCTAACATTGGAGTATGGGCCGTTGTGAGCACTAAGAAATGTGAATACGCGAGATGGATCACGTGAACAATACAATTGACGACGACTACAAAGGAGATCTTCAGCAGACTGACACAATGCAGAACGAAACACGGATTCATTGGTGAGTACTACGCCAGGTTTGTACCTAATGAAAAGATAGATTGCCCGTGCGGAGAACCTCTGCAAACAAGAGACCACATAATACAAGAGTGCGCCCGCTACGAGGAGTACAGAGAGATCCTATGGGAGGTAGATGAAGCTCTAGATATAGAAACCCTCCTAGGTTCGAAGGAAGGTTTAAGGGCGATGATGAAGTTTCTAGACAAATCGGGTGCATTCACAAAAACCGGGCTACCAAGAGGGAGCGCACCTAAACCGACAGCAGACGACGAAGAAAATGAGAGAGGAGGAGAGGAAAGGGAAGAA
>JAGGAT010000504.1:0-26562 GCA_017657195.1 Termitomyces sp. T70a | reverse complement strand
GCCCTAACCGAACGAAGTGAGGTTTGGGTGGAGGCTGAGTTGGGGGGGGTTTGGGGGCGAAGCCCCCAACGAGCTATGAAATTTGTGCCGAAGGCACAAATCATAGCTCGTGAAGATATAGTCGAGGAGCAATATGCTTGATTATGTAACACGTGACATCGATTGCTGTCGCCTTACTGACATCAAATATGTAATGCAACTGTAGAGGAGCACATGTATACTGCCGATGCAACACATTCTTTTGCTGTATTCAGTACATGTGCACATAATGGGTTCAAATTCAACCTGATGTTTAGTTACCATGAACAGGAGAGAAGATACATGAGCAGACTTGACATCTTGAGAACGGGATGGTACAACTCTGGAGTTACATGAAGGCAGTCAAATGAAGGCAGGACAGGAGCATAACACAAAACCACATGCGTAGCGGGGAAAAAACACACAACAATACGAGCCAGAGTAACCGGGTTCAAACGTCGGCCCAGCCACCTTCGTCCAATTTGTACGACGCTTCACTTTCCGGGCGATCTGGGCTGTCGACCAGCTTTGCAACACGTTCCTCTGCACGACCTGTAGGACACGGTCAATAGAGTATATATGATTTAAACTATTGACCGATACCCTTTCGAAGGAAGATTCTAGTGGCCGATGCGTGTGATAGAATATGACCACCTATAGGTTTGAGGGCACCACCTGCGACGAAAGTCATGGTTGCACCAGGGTCAGCTGGAGATATGCGATGATGTATGTCAGTCATTATGCGGTAAGACCTTTGTGAATTCAAACAGACATTGGACCTGATTTGTGAGAAGAATTGCGATCTAAGAGGCAACGCAAGTGGGAAAACTCTGTCACAAGGTGTAGCGACTACCGACATTATATTCCTCCGACAGTTTAGTGAGTTTTGAGAGCATCTGTATGCCATAAGCATTCACGGCCAGGATATTCTCTCGAAAACACACCTGAGCAAGCTATGTGAAACTATGAGACATAGCATCATTAGGGCTTAGAATGTTTCGACCTTTTGTTGACGTTCACTCAACTCTCCTCTTCCTGAATAATCGACGCGAAATAAAGCCATGATACTGTCAATAATCTTGCAATTCCCGCATGTGAGTAAAGGCTATGTATCTAAGGGGGTGTCATCTCACAAGAAGTTTAAAATCCTTGTCCTCGGCAAAGCGCATGGAACATTCGTTGATGAGCTCCATCTATGCACGTCAGATACAACTTCAGAGGACACAAGAACATACTTGGTGCTCGCTGTTGAATGCACGGGCTGTTCATGACACGTTAAAAATCTGGATCGTAGCATGTACGCGCTGCAATCACCGTAGAGTATATTTTCCAATACCATGTTGCCATCGACTCCAAAGCGATCAGCTATAGATCGTATACGATCTGGACGAAAGGTTCCTAGACCTCTGTTCATAAAAGTCAATGAATAGCCGATAGCTCGACCTGCCTTCAGTGTCTATATACGCGACCTGCAATGCGTTAATATGATGATACAAGAACGACATTTCAAAATCTCGTACCTTTCCCGCAGCCCCTCCTAATTCCGGAGGAAGTTGGGCCACAACGGACATTGTATGGGCAAGCTGAGTTTTTCCTGTCCGAAATTCACCATAAACTACAGGATAGGATATTAGAGGGTCACAAAGATGAGGCATTTCCCTCACCTTCAGTGATTGATTGTGACATGATTCCTCCTGTAGATAATGAGGTCCTCATTCCGGGGTCAAAAAGATGACGAAGGTAAACATACCGCCAAGGATTCCATCGACCACTTTGCTTCCAGTACTGATCAGCGTTACCTTTTTTCTTCTATCCTGAACTTCTACTCCAGTTGCAAATGATGAACCCTGAGGCGTTTCAGTCACACTCAAGACAAAGGCACCGATATATCATACGAGAATCTTGTGAGCTGCTTCCTACGTAACGGTATAAGCTATTATTGTGGACAAATGCGTTGAAAACAAACTGCAATACCTTGATTTTCTCAATTTTCGCCTCGGACATTCCCTATCAAGCTGAGTCCATGAAAGGACTGAGAAGAAGTCAAACTCAACCTTAATCTTCAGCATTTGACGGCGAGTCGTCATGTTCACTCCAGAGATGGTGTATATAGCTGCAGACTGTCAAATTTACGTAAAAGATCTATCCAAAGATCTGGAGGAGAGGGTATTGCCTTCAGTTTCAGAATATCCTGTACGTTAATTCCCTAAGAGTTGTTGCGTTAGCTTCTCGGTAAAAATCCTATCAAAGAATCAGGACGGACGTGTTGTTGGAGCTCGTCAACGGTATCAAAAAAAGGCACCTGATAATGATTGTGAGTATACAAAGAAAAGCAAAACTTGAGTATAACTACCTCATCATCATCTACTCCTGGAGAGGGGGCTCGAGAAGGCGCGACAGAGCCTTGAGACGGGGCACGACGAGGAGGCATGAATAGAGCCACGAGATGATCGCTATAAAATAAGTATTTGAATACAGGAAGAGGGGAAAGCAAGGAAGGCAAGCTGTTATTTCAACTCCGCCGCGCTCATCGCCTGAGATCAAATTTGAATGCGCATTGAAGTGAACAGAGCTGCGACGCCCACGAATATCCGCTAGTCGATGCACCAATCATGCATGGGCAAGAACTCGAACGACTGCATCACTTGATATTTCTAGTCTCATTGCGTCAATGTTCATTAAGCCTCGGTCGTGGTTTACTTGCCGTTACAGAAAACGATCACAATCAATGCGCCACAATAAGCTCGGCTCCTCGAAATCGGAGATAAATACAACTCGTGTCGTACAAGGAAATCCAAAGAGTACATGTGGTTATTCAATTATTGCAATCGATGTTGCCAACCAAACCTCCTCGTCCCCTTCTGATTCTCTCCTCCAAACCACCTGTGCCCCCAAAGACTTTCTTCTGCTCTGAACTCAAGAAGCTGGCCATACCTTTTGACTTGACGCGTGCTGCGTCGTCGGCTGCGAGCTCAGACCTTTCCTTTTCCTGCAGCACTGCCAATCGTACCTCACGTTCGGCAGACAACGCAACTGCATTACTTGACATGGTAGCCAATCGCGCTGCTCGGTCATTGGTTGAATCATCAATTCGAGGCCTTTGCGAGACATGATACGAGCGTCGTCGAGGACTGGGGGTACGCCGATAACGCTTCGAAGGTGACGGAGGATACTCTCGTTCACCACGTGCGGGGCTCAAAGACCGTTGACGCTTACTCACGTACGTTGATTGGGGATAATCAGAGGCAGATGTATCCTTGCCTGCATCGTCTGATTCATCGGAGCGGGGCCACATAGTGCGTTCGTCATCTCTGCGTCGATTTGTCACGGCAGGGCTATGATCTCGATGACGGTAATCGGGACTGCGACCGTTCCTATGACGACCTTGGGATGGCCCATGGTCGCGAGAATAGCGCTCTCGGTCATGAAACAGGGAAGCAGATATGGGTGACCGAGAACGGCGGCCATCAGGGCTACGAGCGTGACGGTGACGGCTAGAGTGGTTCGGAGACAAGGAACGTCGATGTTCGGATCTTCGATCGTCAGGACTATGTCGGTGCTTGCGATCATGTTTAAGCCGTCTACGCTCCTTCTCTCGTTTTTTCTCTTCTTTACTCTTCTTGGGTTTAATGCCATTACGTTCCTGCATCTCCCTTAGGCGAAGGGGATTCGACATCAAGGCCTGTAGAGCTGCCTGCTCCTGTTGTTTGATGGCTAGAAGAGGATCCTCACGGATTTTTGCAGCGATATCGCGAGCGTTATTGGCATTTTGTACCGCAATGAAGTTTTTGTGTGAAGCGCCGATCTAACAAACAATTTAGCCAAGGTGGGAATCGTTCGATATCCACCCACCTTAGCGTTTTCGTCTGCTGTGAGAATCTTGTCAACTCGTTTCTTACCCAGTAGGTAGTCCTCTAGATCATTAGGATTTTGACCACTCCCGGTGGCCGGCGTTGCATACATCCATTCTAATTTCTCTGTTCTCTTCTTGCCGGTCTGCTCTTCTTGAAGACGCTGGAGTTCTTGGAGCTGTCGTTCTTCCTCCTTTTCCTTTCGTAGTTGATCGAGTTTCTTCTTCTCTTCAAGCTATCCAATTTGTAGATTGTAAGAAAGGGGTACTTTTCGAGATGGTTTGACAACTTACAGCTTTCTTCTCCTCAAGCCACACCCGTTCCTGATTTTTCAAAAGGAGCGGGTGCCAGGACTTTTTCATATTGAGGTCTCCTCCACCCATTTTTAAGAGATATCGGGGAGATTAATGGCTACGCAGTCTTTCTTGTTGGCCCTTCAATGAGGTCGTTGAAACGTGCAAATTGACATCTGTGTGGCAGCGCCCTTCCATTTGCCACGTGATGGCCAATGTCTGGTCCAAAGTGACGTGACTAGGACAGTTGGACACTTTTGAGCAACGCTAGGTTGATTTTCCCTTTCGTTGGGTTAGCTACTAGGGAGAATCCCATGGCAACTGCTCATCGCACGGATGAAAATGGAGAAACGGATGCGCTCAATGGGAACTCAAACACTTGCGATGTGGAGGCTGGCCGGTCCGTCCCCAGATGCCTTCTGCAATAGACAAGCACCTCTAATTATGTGATACACACTAGCATCAGGCGGTCTATTTATTCGCTTTCGCGTGGAGAGATTAGCAGGGGCCTTGCCAACCGCTTCGTGCACTCACGCGTCTATATTTGCCTCTACCTCAGCATGGCCGCTCTCTCTGTCACTACCGTTATTCTCAGTCTTAAGGATGGCTGTCCTGGCCTCGCCTTTTTTATCCTGGAGTTCATCATAAATGTTTCGATGATAATAGAAGTTGCGATCCGGTTCGTTGCCTTTGGAAGAGTGAGTTTTACGCAACTTTAGTCTGGGAACTGATAATTCATGGTATATATTATCCAGCAATTCTGGAACTCTCCTTTTAATGTCATGGACCTCATCCTCACGACAGTTTGTGCTTTGACACTGCTGGTTATTACCTTCGCCAAATGCAGTACGGGAAGTAAAGAGGAAGAGATTCTGGATACGCTGCTTCTAGTGACACGGAATGTCTTGCAATTTGGCCGTCTAGCGGCTGTGATGAGGCAGTAGGCGCTGAAATTAATTCACCTATATCTACTCATGTTAAATTCCCTAGGTCTGGCCAGTCTATTTTCTCCCAGCCCAAGCCTATTGACATTTCAAGTGCTCGAAGAGCCGGTTTTATGGATTTGGACATTGAAAGCGACGATGAGAACGATCATGAAATAACGGTGCAGAATCCTTTACTTTCTGATATTGACGGCGTGAATGCCGAAAGGGAGGCTTTCACTGATGCTCCGCGGGCAGCGGGACTGGCTCCCGAACGAGATTTGGAAGATACATGGGCGCGGCTTGGATGATGTGATCTGAGTTAATTTATTCATATGGGACATTTCTAGCTAAAACATATAATGAGGAGATCTGCATTGACTGAAAGGGGATATGAGAGATGTGAAATAATTAGTTTTATGTGAGATCATTTGTTCGACTGCTGAACGCCGGGTTCCTGGCCACCTCAACCATAGCTCTTTCATGCCACAGCGCTGCTTTTTGCTAGAGTGCTTTTCCCCTACTCGACTCTTCTGCACAACTTCTGTCGCGCTACATGTCTTCTGCTTATCCCTCTGATCCTCCGGCTTCTCGAACATGGTGGTCTCTTGGTTCCAAGCACTCTTCTCAGCATGACCTTCAGCAGCAGCTTCATCACAAGCCATCCCGCTACGGTGGTCTTAATTCAATTGCCGTTGCGCTGGGATTCAAATCCAAGAAGCACCCTGTACTGGCAATTCAGGATCCTGGATACCCACCGTCGCGCTCTGACATGCCAATCATTGTGAATAAAACTTCCAACAGGCCTCCCTCCAAATCGGTCTCCTCAACGCAGTCACCGGTTGATTCACTTGGTCCACGAACTCCCCAGGATTCACGAGACAACCGACAGTCCCTGCTGACGTTTTCGGAAAATGATCCTTTTGCCGTACCGCGCACTATATCCTCTGCTCCACAATCTCCTTCCGTACCCAACCGTTTTGCCATTTTTTCTAACTCGTCTAACCCCGACGTCATTTCCAAGAACACCGAGCCAATCCTTAACCGAGTCTCCTATGCTTCCTCTTCTTCTCAGTCCAATACACATGGGAACGAGCTCTCCCCTCTCGTCCCCATAATTCCCAACCCAATCAAGAAACCAAAACCAAAGTGAGTACTCTCTTTTCGGTTTGCTCAGCACTCTTACACGTGCAGTTTGCATAGAAAACAGTCGTTAATGTCTGGAGATAAGTCGGCTTGGGAAACCTTGACGTCGGCTAATAAGTTGAAGGCCGGTCCATTCACGACACCTTCCTTGACTCTCGACAGAAATCGTTCGAGCCACCCTGCAGCGGACCGCCCTTCAATACGTGCCCGAGATATAACTGACTCCGGTCAACGACCAGAGAGTGCGACTCTGAACCTACCTTCATCTCCGTCATCGCATGTGCCAACCAGGTCTCGGACTATCATTCGACAACCATCTTTTTCTCGAATCTTGTCGCCTCCAAGTGCACCTCCAAAGCAGCAACTGCCTCTCCCACCCTCTGTCAATGATCACAGAGTCAAAGGTGGTGAAGTGGAACTCGCGGCCTCCTTGTCGGCAGATTCCGCCTCCTCTTCTAGCTTATCCTTTGCGTCTTCAAATTCCTCTCAAAAAGACATCTTATTTAATCAACACTACAGCCTTCAAGAAAGAGAGAACGTGACTTTGGAATCTCTAACCTCCACCCGCGCAAGAACTGGCAGTGTGCTTGATACATCTGATAGAGGCAAAGTTTCTCCTCCATCCCATACGCTCAAAAAGGCAATGTCTCATCAATCTTTGAAACGACGTCCGGTACCAACTACTAGTTCTGTTCCATTGCCTCTACCTGAGCCACCAGCGCCATCAAAGGTTCCACACAAGCAACGCTCCTTTCATCAGCCGAAGTTCTCACTGCCTCCTGTGTCCCCTATACGGTCCAGTACTTCTTCTGGTTTACAACCTTCGACTCCCATTATCGACTCCCAGATGAATGCCGAACAAAGACGAGGTAGTGCAGGAGGATTTTCATTACCCGTAAGGAAACGGCTCTTCTCTGCAGGATCAAATAGTCGACGGCCATCGACTTCGCCATCGATTATACTTGTGCCTGAAGATGACAATCGATCTGTCTTCAGTGTACGCTCTGTTCCTGACCATGGTATAGCGACTGGGACAGCTGTCATCAAACCTTTAGGCCAGCCATTATCACCCAACCCAAACTCCTCATTTTGGGATGGATTTTCTTTACCTGACCAAATACCGTCAAGTCCTCGGACCGTGACCCATGAGTATACGCCACAGCAAATCATGTCGCCTGCCGAAATGGCGAAGCTGGAAGCGAGTGTCGATGATATAAAAGCTTCAGATACTTCAAATCGAGGGGGATTTTCGCCTCCCTACACTTCCACAACAGGGTCGATGATATCTGATAGAGATACAGGAACCTCTGTAGCTGAAGCAGTTGTCACGTCGATCCACTCAGTAGCTAACAACCCAGTGACGAGAAGTACATCTCCAGTGCGACAAGGCTTGTCAACTCCAAGACCCGGGGAACGGCCTTCGACATCGCAAGTCAGCATGACGATACCAGCAGTATCTGAACGGAGTTCTCCCGTTTCATCGCCTCGTAGTCCTTCAATGACCAGTCTTCCACCACCTCCTCGAAGGGTGCGACCACGAGCCGCCTTTGTTAATGACGATTCCGATGCTCCATCACTCCCTCCGCCTCCAGGCCGCAGAAGTGTTCGACCGAAGATATCGGTTGATAAAGTCCTTCATCGTCGATCGATCATGAGAAAGCCTTCTTTCCTGGAGATTGATGATGACAGTGACAAAGATACAGATAATGAGAGTCTCAATGAGCCACCATCTGGAAGTTTTTTAGACCTTGCTCGGGAATCATTTGATACGACCAGCGAGTGATCAAATAGTCAGCAGTCTGCACAACATCCTTGCTGCTCTCACTATCTAAAACTCATGGGTTGTTCGTTCTGTTCTTTTTATCGGATCTATATACCATTGTAACTAGCCTAAGTATAATCTTGTTCTTTTGATTTCCCGTTCATTCCTGCAGTGCTCACCATTACTGCACTGGATTACATTGATTATTTTCTTAATAATCTTTCACGCTAGGTGCACATCACTAGGTGCATATCATGTAGAAATTCAGAAGGTGTAAATTAAATAATTCCCATCGTCCCCCACTAATCTGTTTGGTCAGTATGATAACCAGCACGTCGCATGGCGCCAAGACGATGTCTAGCAGCGCCTAAATCCTTCTCCAACTTCAAAATCTCCACTTGTTGCTCCATCTCACGTCTCTTGAACTCAAGAACTGCCATGTTTTTGTAGTCGACATCTTCCTCTTCACTTTGTTTTGCTGAAATGGTCTTGACTTGACGCACGAGTGCCTTGCAAGCCTCTGTAACAGCCTTGGCAGCTGACTCAAGCCGCTCTTGTGTTTTTGACATCAAGTTTGCCTTTACACGGGATGCAGCAACGAGCTGAGCTGTGGCGGCTGCAACTTCATTCGAAGCAACAATAAGTTGCTCAAGAGAGTGTGTGCCAGATAACACGCCATCTGCACTTTCGATGAGAAGGTTGGTGGCAAATGCGACAGCCCTAGCTGCGGAAATGAGGCCCTCCGTCCAACGGTTATTCCGCTTATAGAATTGTTGAGTTGAGCTGGACCCTTTGCCTTGGGCAACTATCTCCTGCTGAGAATCCGTGGCAGCTTTCATGAGGCGGGATATGGCATTGGTGATAGCCATTGCAGCAGCGAGAATTGAATCATGAACTTGAAGGTCGACAGCAATCCGGGAGGAATCGCGAGGTCGGGACATGAGTTCTTGTAGTCGCTGCGTTGCCTGTTCAATGGCTTGGGCAGCACCCAACATCTCCTGCTCAACGATGTTACCGATATCTCCATTGGCTCGCGCAAGTGCCCCAGCTTTGTCTTTGGGTACAAGCGCATCAACTACTTCGGAAAGTTTCGTTAGGGCACCCCGCACTTGGCTATTGTTACGCATAGCTACTTCCTTTCGCTGGCTGGGTTGGAGAAGATCCAATTTGTAAGATTGAAGATTCTCAAAAAAGCGCAGGCCGACATCTCCAGCCAATTTTGCAACGTTGATGATTTTATCTGAGGCGTCATCATCACTGGCTAAACGTGTTATTCCCTTGGTATTGATCAGGACGTCGGCCATGGATTGAGCGAAATCATTGCCGGCTTTGATGACAGAAACATGGTCACCGCCAACTTCTCCTCCAAGGTAAAGGTTATAGATTGTAGCAAATTCGGTGGAATTATTGTTTGCCTTCTCCACCATAGAGAGTGTATACTCAGGAGTTGAATTAAGGTTTCCAGCTTGGGTTGGAGATTCTAACTCATATATGGCATCGTCGACCTTCTGAACACATGCTTGCAAAATTGAGTCTGGTAATTGAGTGAGTTAGAGAGGATCTATCTATAGGAAACGACTGACCGATAATATCATTTAATTTCTTACGATTGTCCAGAATTAAAGTATCTATCTGAGCATTGGTGGTTTCGTCTGCAATGCTCTGGCTCTTGTTATGATAGAATCAGTAGCAATTCATGATATATAACACCAACGGACCTGTTGTGTCTCTGAGAGTCGTTGTATAGTGCTGTCCATTCCCTCTTGGAGAATCATGATTTCTTGATCTTTTTCTTCACGTACTCGCTCAAGGTCACCGGCAGCATTATCAAGTTTAGAAAAGAGGTCGTCGATCTGAAATTGCTTCGTCTAGATGTAAAGTTATTGTTCAGGCAAGTAATCATCCATCATAAAATGCGATACGTACGCGTAGCGTATCCTCGAGCTCTGACAGCTGTCTCTTGTATTTGGACATTATACTCGAAACCTCAGAATTCTTTGAACGTGAAGAGTCTTCAACACGCTCATTAGCGAAGTTCAGTTCACGGCGTAGTCGGTCGACCTCTTCCTTGTGGGACGACTTTTGCCGGTCAATATCAAAGCGAGCTCGATCGCGCTCACGAAGCATATCCGCTAGTTCCAGGTTCTTCGCTTTAAGATCCCGCTCCATACGCTCCATACGATCGACGGCTTCCTGAGCAGAATTTGCTTTCAGTTGCATCGCCTTGAACTTAGAGAGCATGTCGAGATGCTCAGTACGAAGCTGACTATATAGCTTCGCCAAGGCTTCGTACTTGTTTCGCCAGAGTGCCACTTGATCCTGGAGCTGTTTAATAAGTTCGTCTTTGGACAACATCTGTGAGTTGATATTGGCCCCGGTGTTTGCAAGCTCTGCTTCCAAGGCTTTAACCCGCTAAATCGCAATCAATCAAAAGACTAAGAAGAAGATAGGAGATGCAACATACCTGATCATATTGCTCGAGAAAGATTTGGTCTCTTTCGTATTGTCCCCTCATAGCAAGTAGTTCCCTCTCAAGTTCATTAACACGTTGAGCTGCCTGAGTTTGATTGTTGTATAGAATCTGTTGTTGCACGAGTTCCTCTTGCGCCTGTCGCTGAACTTCAGCCTGATGTAATTGTCTTTGCTCGAATTCCCGCTGTTGTTCTTGCTCCAGCTCGAGACGGCGACGGTCCTCTTCCTGCCTCGCTGCCACGAGTTTAGCCTGCTGTTCTTCGTATTCCTTAAGCATACGAGCCTGCTCGTCAATTTCTGCAACCGTAGGTATCGGAGCCGACGGGGGAGTGGAGGGTGACTTCATAACAGTTTTAGGTCGAGCAGGCAGGTCAGGGGCATCCCCGGAGTCGAGCAAACTTGGGGGATCCTGATACGACGCGTCATTTAGCTTTACTGGTCGGATAGCTGTGCACCCACCGCCGCCAATTTTGGCACGTTAATCAGCCCAGTAAGGTATTTCAAGTTGGAACATTCGTAGTAGAATCGACGGAGATTGTGGTGTTGAGAGATGTATCGCTGCTTCAACGGTTCCAAAACCTCCATGTCATTCGTTCCTATTGAAATTCTGATCAAGTCCCAGAAAAGAGTTGACCGAATCCCTTACGTCGGCACATTGCCCTTAGCATACTGGTAATGAACCGATAGATACCCCAACTTTCCTTCACTAGAGGAACCAAGGACGAAATACGACATTCATTGTTGGAAGAATATCTGAAATGGGAGAAGACAAGCTTCTGAAAAGCTTCAATCTGATCTTGCAAAGACATGAGATCAGTTATTGTTTCATATCTAGATCACGTTAGACGGCAGATGACTGGCGAGAAAGAGTATCTGTACCCTTCATTGGGGTCGTCGATTCCTTTTAATGTGACATACTCCTCATATTCAAAGAGTCCGTTGAATTCAGGACGGAGTCGATGAAAGCGAAGTTTCTGCAAGATGAATTGTACGTATGTTTTGATCAAAGGACCATAACCTTGGTCGAAACGTAAGTCGAGATTCAGAGTGAACACAGGGTACACACCTCTCGTATTATCGGTGCCCACAGTACGTGCGCAAGTCTCGAGCCATGCTGTTTGACCATGTGCTTCCTTGATTACCTGTATCGAAGTAATAGAATTAACGAGCGACACAATTGCCTAATCCTGCTTACGACTGGGTGTCCCTCTTGCAAAACCTTGTGAACTGTAATGAGAGCTTTAAAAGTTTGAACTTCATCTGCAAGAATGGGCTGGACTCGAAGGCCACTCCAGAAAGATATTGATGAGTGATAATCCCAAGTAAAGACAATACACTCTTGCAACCAACGTTCAGAAAGAGGAAATGCGTAGTGTGAAGATCGTACTTCGAACGTGTTTCTGTTTGGGTGCACTTTCCTCTGAACTCGTCGCCTTTTTGATGTTGACAAGAAGTTCATGCTCAGCTCTGTCCTTGTCAACGGGTCTAGTGGGGTAATGAACCTCTTCGTCGACGTCGAAGTTTCCTGGCCGCTGTCGCGTACCCACCCTACGGATCGTCAGTGATGATGAGCTAATGACGAATTGTATACACACATGCTGATTATGCAGAGGTAGGTGTGGAGATTTGGCCCCGCAGTGGCTGTTCAGGCCAGCTTGCAGATGATTATGCGTGTGAAAAACAAGACCTCTCAAGTTCTTTTAAATGCTCTCCTTCCGGTCGACACTACGGTCATTTCCTGGGATTTTTCACCAACTTCGTCCTGTTTCTCGTTATGGATCATGTCACCGGTCGTTTTTTTTTCGTGCCTTTCGAAAGTCAGACGTTCCGGCGGTCTATAAACCGCGGCAGGAATCGTTGATTACTCCAACTATGTTGCTTATTGGTTTTATACCAGTATTCACGTTTGCCTTGGGTACATGGCAACTTCAACGCCTGAAGTGGAAGGTAAATCTCATTGACGAGCTGGAAGAAAAATTGCAGTTACAGCCATTATCGTTACCACCGAGAATCAAGTATGTTGCTTTAGTCTGGATGTATAAATTCACTGTCTAAAGAGCTTCTCTTTGAGCCTTTCTGCCATTCCAGAATTCGTGTATCGAAAGGTCTCACTCAAAGGAAAATGGGATCATGCTCACACCTTACTCCTCGGACCACGTGTTCGGGAAGGAGTGCATGGTGTCCATGTCATTACACCGTTGGTTAGAGAAAATGGCTCGACTGTGCTTGTAGATCGTGGTTTTGTGTCCAATGACTTCATCTCTGATTTTCAAAATGAACACGAGGAAGTGGAAATCATAGGAATGCTCCGGACATCGCAACCGCGAAACAGTTTTACGCCAGACAATCAGCCCGATGAGGGTAAATGGTACTGGACCGATGTTGAAGCTATGGCAGAATATGCTGGCGGTGAAAAAGCTAAAGTGCAGCCTGTTTTTGTTGAACAGATATTCGGTATCTTTGTTCCTCGTTTCTCCCTCATGTTCTTACAACTTCAAAGATGGACACGCCGGTGAAGCAGACACTAGACTTTCGAAGGGAATACCGATTGGTCGTGCGCCAACCATAGATCTACGAAATTCGCATCTTTCTTATGTCATTACCTGGTAAGCTTGACCGAGGAATCCTTATATAATGGCCAAACTTTCACCTAGGTATGCTCTGTCTGGTCTCACGGCTTTTATGCTTGCCCGGGTCCTCATCAACAAGAAACGCTTCGCTGGCCGAAAGTTACGGAGGTTTAATTGATACTATTAATTGTACACTCTCACACCAGGATCGATTCTTGCGAGTTTGACCCATTTGTTTTTTAGATTGCATCTGGTATATTACACTACGGGTGATGCCCTGTCCACAATACATACCAATGAATCTGAGGACATTTGGACCAAACCACGTGGCCAAAATGGCCATTTGCGTCAACCAGCTGAAACAATGACAGTCACCGCTCAGAACAATGCAAGTTATCATGGTCACTCCTCAAATCCGACTGGTCCACTGTTGGCCAGCTATCGAGAGCCTATATAACCCTTGAAATACCTTTGAACCCTATTTTTCTTCCCCAATTTACCTCGTCTGCACTCCATAGCTATCTCGTCGAATGAAGGTCATGAAGTCATTAACCGTATCTCAACAGTACCGTAACCTTCCAGGGAAAGCCCGGAAGGATCATTTCCAGACATCCTATGTTGAAGGATATCCGGATTCAGAACATCTAATCGCTTTGGATGATAGATTCTCAAGTGGCGAGCGTTTTCAAAGAGGTAAGCTATTTTGGTCTATATGAAACTGGGGTTCACGTTTCACATTTCTAGAAGAGCAAATTCGTCGAGAAGTCGAGCATGCACTCGCCGTACAAAAGCTTAGTAGGACGCGAAAGGCAGAAATGTCAGCTTTTCGTGTACGCGAACCTCTTGCAAATGTGTCGACAGAATCTACATCGTGCACTCGAGACTCGCTTATAAGTAGAGCTCGTACTCGCCAGGATACCGTCTACTCGCCAAGGGTAGCTGGAGATTTGTCGCGAAATGGTAGAGTAATATATCGTTAATCAAGTAATGCTCTGACGGACTGACGTTTGAAATCGTTAGGTGCATCCCATTCTTCGGTCTCTTGCAGTCATGCTGGCAATTGCCCAACTTCTATTGGGCTTGTCAGCCTCAACGAGCCGCTGCTCTCATCGCCGAGAAAGTCTGCTTTTTTATCATGCTCCAGCCTATTCAAAACGTCCTGAAGGGTTCGTCAACGTCCATTGTCAACAAGGACCCAAGTTCTTGCCCCGATGATCAAGACAGCGGCCAGGATGCTGAGTCTTGGCGTAAGAAACTACAGCGTATAGTAATTATTGCAATCCTGGGTTACTCCCCTAATGCGAAAGGCGATTTGAATCCAGGTTCTTTTTAGCACATTTTCGAATGATGCTCATGGATATCAGGGAAGAGTGGGCACTAACGTGTCGTATATCATATATCATGGAAATTGTGGTTTTTGTGTCCAGAAATGATTTCTAATTGTTAGATACAAGAACTATGATACTTTGTAAGTCAGGTATCAGGAATGGTAAGAACATACCTTGGTTGTATCAATGACTGAGGTTCCCTGGTTCCGTATACGACTGGTATGGTGTGGAATTCGATCGGCACGTGGTTTACAAGTACAATGTCAACTGTGTGATAAATTATAACAGCTACCCTTGACTGTGCCTTCCCGTTTCCCGGATTGTCTGGGTGTTCCTTCAAACATTATATGCCAAGTGCCAAAAAGAGACTTGAATATTTTTCATCTGTGGCTTGAAACGCATGTTAAGCCAAGAATCTGCAGGGAGTTCGAGCGGCCATTTTGACTCTGAAACCAGAATCCCCCGCATTCACTTCCCTGTTGAAGAGGCAAGCCCTTCACGGCAGATCCATCGTCCTACAGATGCAGCAGTATCACAGGCCTTATCATCCGGTACTAGGACGTTGCCGATTCGACGGATTTCCACTCTGACTCCTCACCTGCCTACTCAACGACGCATACGGTCGATGGGGACACCTCCAGATATTTTTCAAGATTCCCAACTGCATTATAAGCAATCCGCGAATGCACCTCCGCGATTGACCGGTTCCCACTTGAGACGTGGATTTGAAACGATGGACAATGACAACGTTGAGCTAAATATATTCTCAGACGAATATGACCTTTGTAAGTAGTATCTTTAATAGCAATAAGGAGAAAAGATTACTAACAATAAGTAGCTCACGAAGGTAGTCTGTACAAAAATCTTCGAATGCAACTTGTTTACAGCTTCGTCCAGATCCTCAAATACTACAAGATGTTCAGCGCGCTCTAAAACTTAAAGCTCGACGAGAAGCTCGTCTTTATAACCAAGAAAATCCTGTGAGATCTAATTCAACCTCTCCCAAACCACATAGATCGCATTCCTTGACGATGCAACCTATGGCCTCGATTTCGCCGAACAATCGCAGAGAGGGCTCGACCTCCGATATTGATTTTAGTCCGTCCACGATAACAGCTCTATTGCATCCGGTCCCGACATCCCTTGACAACGGTATGACTTTAGATTGGAGTAGTTTCGATGACAAACACGAAAGTAAATGGAGGTTAAATGGCACGAAACGGAGAGGAAAAGAGGCCCTTCCACCATCAGCCGTCGTCAGGGAGAAACAGGAAACTGTATATGCAGGTAATGCCATATGTGTTTACCCTTTTCCCTATCTTAGTCATTTTCAGACAAACTTCGCCGTTTAAAAAGCATTTCCTCTCCGCAGACAATAAAAAAGGCCAAGATGACCCGAGATCAGTTAGGAAGACGTTATAACCTTATCTTCGGTACGTTGTCGACAGGAAGATGCCTGAACAGTGCAAAAGTAGCGCGTTGGTATGGAAAACAAGATGTGGACACGCGAAGTACCCTCGAGAGGACTGAACCATTCACGTGGTTGAAACATCTGGCAAAACGGGACAACAAATTCACAGACCGCTCCCATTGGTTCATTTCTGCTCTCATCGCGGAAGAATATTTGCGCACTAATAGTCGACATGATTTAGTGGAAACGACCCCCGAATATGGGCCTCTTCGAAAAGGCTTTTATGAGTCGCCAGCATCACCTCCATTCATTCATTCTCAACTCGCCCCTGTTACTTCTCGCATCTCAATCAATGATATCCCTGGTCGTTCTTATGTGAGAAAATCACATTCTGAAGACAGGCTGACATTCCAGCCTCGTGTCAATTCCTCTCGCCCTTCTTTGGAAATCGACACTCGCACCAGCCACGAGTCTTCTTTCAGTAGCCTCCCTGTTGGATCATCGTTGACTGTACCTGCTTCCGCCGCCCAAGGTTATGAAGTCCCCTCTCAGCTAAAACCTACTTCTTTGGATCCTCCAGTAGACCAGTCATTGGATCACTTCCGCATAGACGAATCCGACCATGGAGATTTGAGAAATCGGAAGTCTCCCATAACAAGTCCAGATATGAACATCAAGGTAGTTAGCGCAAGCGATGAATTGGAAGAAGTTCCTAGTGCAGAAGGAATTACCTTACAACTTACTGCGCCACCGTTATCCAATGAAAACGTTTCCAATTCACAAACCGCCACCTCGCCTGCCCGTTCACGTCCTGCAGTTTCTAGTCGTCTGAGAGCGCGTGTCTTCCCTCCCTTTGCTGATAGAGCACTCAAGTCAAGTGAAGTTCAACAACGAGAGGCTGATGAACAAAAGACATACGATACCAAAGTACGGTAAGTTTCAACTAAGTATATCTCTTTGCTGGCCTCCATTGAGGTCTCCAAGATTGCTTGAACAAATGATTGCTACCAACCATCGAGTACGACAGCTTTTGAATCGGATTTCAGGAGATATCCGTGAGTACGATGTAGTCCAATCAAACGCTATGGCCACTTTGGGTGTTGTGCACCTCGGTCTTCCTCGAGAGCTCGTTGATGCCTTCGGGCACGATCCTGCGGCTGTCACAGGAGCAACAAGACGATTTCAAGGGTGGAGAGCTGTGGATGACATCCAACGTCGACTTGTTCGGCAGAACGAAGTCTTTCGAAGTTTCCTATCTTGTACTCAAAATCAGTTACCTCGTTCCAAAAGTGTTCTCGACGACCCAATATCCTCTCTTATGCAATCTTTGCAAGCCTTGGAAACGCACAGCCAAAAGATAGCGGGCCGAGCATTCGAAGTGGGAGTGTCTTTGAGGACTGTGCAGGCCACACATGACGCAGTGAAGGCCAATTACAATAGAACGCTGGCTCGAACATCGGTTGTTTACCCCGAAGTAAGGCAAAAAATCGTCCTTCGCGTTAAAACCCTAAATATTGTTTTCCAGCTATCTCATGTCGTCGTGTTGGAAGAGAGCTACAAAGACCAATACCAGCAATTCTGGGAATTTGGCATGGATACCCTCACATTTGTACTTGACACCGTCACACCTTTCTGGAGAACCTATGGAAAAACGATTGGCGAAGACATTCGAGACTTTCTTATCATACCCCTTTACCGAAACGAATTCACAGGTGAATCCAAGAGATACCCAGTCTTGCGGATGCCGATTCGTTCTCCTCGCCATTGGCTTGGATTAATCATTTTTTTCTTTACATCAGTGGCTGTCGTGGCCCTTCAGATTCGAGCCGCCCTTTCTTCGTCTGCACTTTACAAACTGCCGATGATTCCGTACGAAAGCATTCGATGGACTGCGCTCCCATTCTTCTGGCTGAGTATTTTCATACAATGGTGGGCCGTTGTAATAGAATTCGTCATTGTTTTCCTCCAGCTCGGAGTGGTAGTCTGGTGGGCGGGCTGGTCTGTCCGGATATTTACCTGATCTCTTTTCACGCATGGACATTTACTCTTGAGAGTTGGTTGTTGATTATTCTTCAGTATAACTAATACAACATGTACATTGTAATTCATTTTGGGGTATCAGATGACGATGTGGTTTCGTTCATTGAAGGGGGTATAGGAGGCACTGATAGAGGCAGATTGTAGGATGAGAATCTAGAGAGCTGAACAAACGGTGTAGGAGTGGTTGCATGGCCGGCTTCAACACAAGGGCGACAAAATCCTATACAAACAACATGAATCATTATGAATCACATATATGGTGGAATACTTACGTCCACCTAAGATCAAAGGTACATCTTGATTTCTGCATGATACACACTGGATAGGTATAGCAGCGGGACGGTCAGAGTGTTGAACAGCACGTTTACGTTTCGCTGGAGGCGGGTTTTCAGCAGCCTCAGTATCGTCTAGACTGGGATGTATTTCTTTGGCGGTAGCTTTTGGTTTACTGGCGACTTTACGTTTTGCTCTATTAAGAGTCGACGTAGCCGATTTGAGGTTTTTCATAGTGTATGTGGGAGCGGATACCTAGAGACATTGACAAAGCTGAATACCGTCATTGTCATGCAGACACCAAGATACCCACAGTCTGGAGCTGAGTCATTAATGATCCTTCAGAAAGTTGATAACCCAAGAATACATGGTCGACCGGTTTCTGCGAGAGATGAAGGAAAATCAAGCATTGTATGAGGATGAGCTTACCATTGCATCAAGCTTCGTTTTGTTCTCCTTCAAGTTCTCTTGATTCCCAGCCCAACGTGATATGGTATCCCATATAGCTAACGGTGTCCTTTCCAGGACGAATGTAGCTGTTAGAGGTTCCACTATTGCTGGAGCTACTAAAGACCCCGCCGGTCCTGACACAGAAGAGGACTCTGATTCTGCTGGCTTCGGAAACGGCAAGCAGGTTTTGATGACAGCTCGACACAACGCTTTTACTGCAGGTAGGCTGTTGGTTCTTTCACAAGTAACTACGCCGCGAGGAAATATCCAGCGTTCATTCGGGCTCTCCCGGAACTCTAGAACTAGATCAAAATCCTTGACAGGAGCAACTGGCGGTGTTATTACAGAAGATGATGTCACAGCTGGCAATTGCGGAGGAACTGAGGTGGCAGCCAAAGACTGCGGGACAGGCCGAGCAACCTCAGAATTTGCTAATGATTGGATCAGAAGACCGAGAGTTTTAAGTTGATCAGGGGTGGCCAGCCCGGCAGCAGCAAGCTGGAGGAGGTTTGCGAGCGTTGGATTTGACGATGCAGCAGCATTTACTTGGCTAATTAAAGCCGGAGTTATCGTAGCAACTGAAGTCAAGTTAGACGCGAGAGGACCAGATGAGCTTGCCATTTCGGGTGATTTCGCACCGCTTGCAGGGATAGTACTTGGTTGACTGAAAGCAGTATAGGTTTTTGGAGTATGAGAGGCGATGTTCAACGTGGACGAAGGCTGCGAAGGGAGGTAGTGAACCTCATAGAACGTTGTATTTGGAAATACATGCGGTCCAATTTCGAGATCACATTTTCCTCGTGTTTGAATGGTGTGTGGGGGTGGCGCTGGGTCTGTCACCCTTCCTCCACGGACTTTTGATGAAAAACGAGGAAATGTCGAGTAAAGCCATTTGTCACGAGCTTAGGGGAAAATTAAGTGAGAAGGCTATGAGGATAAAAAAAAGAATACACATTGCCGCAGGGCCTGGATAAGAACACAACTAAGACAAGCCTTGAATACAGGCTTCGAAGCACGACCCACTTTGCTCACCTTTCCGAGATACTTCGCTTGACTTCTTTATCATTCTCGGCTCCTTCTTCAAGCTCCCAACCAGGTTTTGGACCAAAAGGTAGGACGATGGGCGCGGTGGTGGTTCCGTTCATGAAGCTTGAAAAGTCATTGTCACTGTGACCAAAAGTCGGATCTCGGCGATTACGCCCTTTTGACTTCGGAACGTGATATAATTTTTTGTCTTGGGCTCGAAAAGGTGGGGTAAATGACCAGTCGAGTCCGTAAGTATGTTGTTTTATGGTGACTGGGAAAGATCTCACTTCAAGTTGCAGAAAAAGGAGGACCGATTTTTAGGCCAGTCAAGTCTCGGGCGCGTCCAGAAATCAGCCATGCGTCCCCTGCCCCTCCTGATCGAGTCAGTAATGTCCAACATGTTTCCAGCCCTTCGCTCCTCCACCCCTCTCTGCCCGCATCTTTGGAAACATCATCAGTGGATACAGCTGTACCTTACGTATCGCTGCCGAATGTCATCCCCTCCACAACTACTGTTGCTACTCCTCGGATGCCTTCGAACATCTCAGCGCCTCCACCAATCTTGTCGCGGCGCAATACTCCTACACCTCCTGCACTTATTGGACACATGGCGCCTATTCCGATGATCACACTTTCTCCCCTTGTGCCGTCCCCGCTTCCTTCTACAACTTCCATCCAAACTCAGATTTCATCCTCTGGACCACAACCGACAGTTGGTCCAGAAAACATGATTTTTTCCTCGTCTTTGCTTACAGACACATTTAAACCAAGTGAAAAAAAGATTATGAATCCAACATCCGATCCGATTTTTTCCCGAGAGGGCGGACAAACTGTTGAAAACCCGGTTCCTGCATCCGAATCCAGGAGAAAACTGAGTACTACTTCCCGAAAAACACCAGCAAAAGGAAAGAGAAAAGATTCAAGTCCTGATGCCGAAGGTACTGATGATGACAGCGCAAAGCTTGCTGCAACAAAACGAAAACGGCGTGGATCAAGTACACCCCGCCTCAGGAGATCTCGTGGCCCGTCACTTCCTCCTTTTGATTCCAACACAGATCCTGGAGAAGAAATCGATCCGACAGTGGTCACTATGGCTTCTCTTTGTAGCGACACTGGTCAAGGACGTGTCAGTAGTAAAGCCGCTGAAATTCTTTCCAACCATGCTGCCTGGAAAATTCAGAACCGAGAGAAGAGAGCACGTATGAAGGCTTTAATGGAGCTCAAGAAATATGGCCGGGAAGAAGAGGCCGATGAATTTGAGGCCGCTCAGGTTGCTCCTGTCAACAAAGCGCATGACGGATCTGAGACACACAGTTCAGACGACCGCTCAGCTACTGCTCCTGCCATACATGACGACACCGGTAACGAGTTCGACTACACCCAAGACCTGACCACCAGCCGGTTCAACGTTCAAGTTCGTATTGGGCCCAATGGGGAGACCATTATTGATGAGGAGTCCCTTGTAGTGGATCGGGTTGAGGTCGAAGATACGACGAATTACACCCATGTTGTAGAGTCTGATCATACCAAGTTTGTTAACTCCGGTTCTTATGGGAAGCGGTATCGTGGCTCTCGCTGGAGTGCAGAGGAGACAGAGCTCTTCTTTGATGTGCGCTTTCACTCCTACTCTATCTTTTTTCTCCATTCATGTGACATCCTCCAGGCTCTTGCCCAATACGGCGAAAACTACGAGCTCATCGCCTATGTCCTCCCCGGCCGAGATCGCAAATCTTGTAAAAACAAGTTCAAAGCGGAAGACAAGAAGAATCCTGCTCGTATCGATCATTGTCTGAACAACAAGAGGCCAGTTGGTCTGTAGACGTTTAATGTTTTGTTTGTGGAGAAATCAAAATAACAAATTCGTTTACAGACATGGAAACATTGTCTCGTATGACAGGAAAGGACTTTTCTGGGCCAGTTCCCGAAATTTGTGGGCCACCTCAGGTCTTTGTCCAACCTGAGGCTTCCACTATGGAACAGGAAGTTGCTGCGCCAGAATCTACGCGAAAAAAACCGAAGAAAATTCGGAGAGGTCACCTTGACGATGACGTTGTGGTGGTAGGTGACGCAGACAGCTTTGTGCCTTTTCCACCTAGTCCCTAGTAAATGTCATCCATGGTAGTATCTATCGGCGTTAATCAAAACGTCACTCTGCTATTTTTAGCCACACTCCTTTTTACATAAACCATCTAAGACCATCGTCTTACTTTCACAATCATGCCCAGGAAAATCATCGTGTGCGGAGCAGGGTTTCTAGGCAAGTCGTACAAATTGCATTATTCACTCCGCTGAACGGTTGAAATGCCAGGCAAGAGCATTGTCAGGACCCTGGCTGCGTCGTCTTTTGGTCGTGACATACCTCAGATTCAGATTTCATCGCGCCATCCCGATAGGGTCCACAATGTCCTGAAGAATACCATTCCACAGGATCGACTCTTACCACCAGTGTCTTTAGACGTCACAAAGCCAGAAACCCTACCTCTCGCTTTTCAGGATGCAAACGTAGTCGTTTCCCTCGTCGGTGTACTCCATGGCTCTTCTAAGACTTTTGAGGAGATTCAATTAAAGGGAGCTGAGAACGTAGCACGCGCTGCCAAGGGAGTTGGCGCAAAACTTATCCATTTCAGCGCCATAGGTGCCGATCCCCAAAGCGTAATTATGTATGCGAAATCGAAAGGTCTGGCTGAAAATTCCATTCTGCACATCTGTCCAGATGCGACCATTATCCGGCCGAGTCTTGTCTTTGGTCCTGAGGATGATTTTTTTAACGTGAGAATTCTTCTCAACTATGTGGGCTTTGCTCAATGTTAAGGCTACTATCAGAGGTTCTCTCGGCTATCAAAGTTCCTTCCATTTCTACCTGTTTTTGGTGGAGGAACTTCACGCTTTCAGCCAGTGTATGTTGAAGATCTTGCCAAAGCTGTCGAAATAATTGCACGAGACGATCCTGATGTCAATAAGTCGGTTTCAGGTAGCATAATTGAGGCTGGCGGGCCTGAAAGTATGTCTAATACTTCTACGGATTTCGTAAAGAAAAAACAGAACGCATTCATAGTTTTCACCTTTAAACAACTGATGGAGTTCACCTTGAAATACAACAAACGTTATCGACCTATTATCTCTATCCCATATACAGTTGGCTTGCTCCAAGGCGCCATTTTGGAGAAGCTACCAACGAACTTATTCACCGTTACGCGAGACCAGGTGTGTTAGATATCCGTACCATTCCTCAGGCTAACGCTTACTCCGAAGGTCATGCAATTGTCATCTGATAATGTCGTGAATCCTTCACTTCTTTTGCCCGGCTCCATTTCATTCAAAGATCTGCTCGAAAGATACTGGGGTCCATTAACGTCTGTTCACGATGTATTACCTACATACCTGTGAAGATTTGAATCTTGGATGTATATATATCTCCTGTACGCAGAGGATGGATGATACAAGACGATGTGGTAAGACGATGTAAAATACAACATTTACGCCGGAGAATGGAACCTTGGCTCATAATAGTGGGTGCAGTATGAAGACACTCTTTCCTTCGCTGGTGATGGTTTCATTTTTTTCCCAATGTATCATACCTGAAGATATATAAACTCAACTTTTCCAGTCCATGGGACTTCACAATGTCTGTTCACATTCAAGTAACTTATGTGCAGTACTATTAGAAGAAGTACTGAAGGGGATCTATATAATACGAGCTATGATCTGTGCCTTCACATAGCTCGTCTATATAATATGGGACAAGTGTTTTGTGGGAATTGATGGAATGACTAAGGCTGACCAAGACTTACATAATAAGATAGTACGAGCTATGATTTGTGCCTTCAGCACAAATTTCATAGCTCGTTGGGGGCTTCACCCCCAAACCCCCCCCAACTCAGCCTCTACCCAAACCTCACTTCGTTCGGTTAGGGCTCCAAGTATGTGTAAGTAATTTAATGCTTAATTCCAGCCTCAACCTCATTGCGTTTGGTCAAAGCCTCGGTCTTCACAAACTCAAGTGCTCAATCCCAGCCTCAACCTCACTGCGTTTGGTCAAGGCCTCAGTCATTTACCTATACATTCTTGGAGCCCTAACTGAACAAAGTGAGGTTTGGGGGTGAAGCCCCCAACGAGCTATGAAATCTATGCTGAAGGCACAGATCATAGCTTGTCTATATAATATGGGACGACTCCTGGGAAATTGATGGAATGACTAAGGCTAACAAAGACTTACATAATAAGATAGTTTTCAGACTTTCTTTTAGGGTAATAACGGCATAGAAAGTGCTTGAAAAATTTTGAAAAAATCAGGAGAATTTTGGGGGCCATGGATACACTGATTGCATTGTTTTTGAGGTCCATAAATGCTAAGAAAAATCAGAAAAATAAAAGAAAAACTCAATTCAGCTTACAATACCTTGGATAATTGGCATAGAAAGTGCTTGAAGAAAAGTTCAGGGGCCATGAATATGTTAGAACTAAACACCAGTTAATCACTAGAAGACAAAGTAAGTCCTCAGTTCAATGTATGGTTGACTGAGATGTAACTACCTAGAAGACAAAGTAAGTCTGGTAGTTACATTAGTACAACGTATTCTGTGTGTGTAAGACAAGTGCTCACCCTCAGTTCAATGTATGATTGACTGAGGGTGTCGGTAGAATCTGTACGTATATATATGTGAATTGTAACAATGGTGGTTTATATGTCAGGGCCGTAATGTGGCCAGTGACTGTTGAATAGTGAAACAAAGGAAAAGAAATAGGGACGCAATAAGGGGGACGATTTAGGTGGCCATGATGTGCTTACTAACACTCCTCCTCACCATGAACTCTATCGTCTCCTCCTCGCATGGGATCATGGTTTCGTTATTGGAGTCCGAGAAGTGCGCATAATCGTAAGAAGAGTGGAGCTGTGAGGGCTTTCATGAAGAGGTCCGCTATGTTGAACTTTGTGTTGACATAGCAAATACAGATCTCACCGGCTTGAACGCGTTCACGTAAGAAATGATATTAATGTCGATGTGTTTGACGCGGGCATGTAAGCTGGGATCTTCAGATAGGTTGATAGCCGCATTATTGTCGCATAGAATGGGCATTGGCTTTTGAGTAAGGTCGTAACCGATACCTTTCAGTAACGCGCATAGCCATATACATTCCTGAGCACTCTCGAATGCCACCATGTACTCGGCTTCACACAAGGATGCCGCAACCAATTTTTGTTTTCTTGCCGCCCATGAAACGACCCCTGATCCTAGGCTCCACGCATATCCTCCTATACTTTGACGTGTGTCTAGGCAGTTTGCCCAATCGGAATCTGTGAAGCCCATAAGTTTTACTACATTGTCAGCGCCTCCTAGGGTAAGCTTCATATCTTTCGTTCCCTTAAGGTAGCGGACGAGCCTTGTGGCAGCACGCCAGTGAACCAGCGAGTATGAGTCGACAAACTGGGTGAGTTGTTGTACGGTGTAAGCAATATCTGGACGAGTCGAGATGGCAATGTAAAGTAGACAGCCGACGAGCGATCGATAGGGAATTTTTGTGAGCTGGTTGATCTTGCTGGGGGTTAGTGAGGATTTATCGACGTGTCTGAGCTTCAGTCCGGGTTCCATGGGGAGCGATAGCGGTGTCGCATCTGCTTGACCAAATTGGGCAATAATTTTATCTATTAACATGGATTGAGATAGTTTTACAATGCGTCTCTCGTTGTCCCATTCTATACCGATTTCCACAACGAATTTTGGGAGTCCCAGGTTGGAGATAGTCCAAGCAGATCGAAGTTGTTCCTTAAATCGTTCGTTTTCAGCTTTGCTGGTGGCGATGGAGAGAAAGTTGTCTACGTGCACAGCTGCTATGACTGTACCTGTATCGGTCTTGCGGTAATACACACATGACTCGCACAGAAGTCTAGTGAAGCCCCATGACAGCATGTTTTGATTCAGGGTCTGGTTCCAGATCTGTCCTGCCTGTTTCATGCCGTATAGGCCCCTTAGTAAACACCATACCCAGCCTTCCTTGCCGGGTTCAACAAATCCCTCGGGTTGTTCCATGTATTGTGTCTCCTCCTCTGGAAGCAGGCCATAAAGGAAGGCTGTCTTGATATTGATTTGCGTTGCGTTCCATCCTTGAGATGCTACGAGATGCAGAAGTATTCGCCATGATTCCATGCGCGCCGTGGGTGAGGTTGTCCTGGTATAGTCACGTCCATAAATTTGCTCGAATCCTTTGAAAACTAGCCAAACTTTGAAGCAAACTGCCTTCCCGTTTTCATCTTGCTTAACTTTGAAGACGGGCCTACCTTTTTGAATTCTGTGGCCTATTGGGACTTGTTCACGTGGGATCAGTTTGTACACGCCCATGTCCTTGAGTGACTTAAGCTCCTCCTGGTATCCCTTCTCCCATTGCTTAGCGCCAACAGTTTCGCCTCCTCCCATGTGCGTGGCTCGTCACTCAAGTCAATGCAGTGTGGGTCGCCTAGTGATTCAGCTGTTGCCAGCAGATGTTCAATGTCCTCCATGGACGCAACATTAGCAAGATCAAGGGCGCCATTGTTGTCGTGACCTTCTCCCACCACAGGAGCGTTCGCTTGATCCTGGTCATCATTCTGTTGAGGGGGTCCGTTCTCCACCCCCCGGTCAATGGTGAGACATTTTTTGACCCTGAGTTCACGTAACCTGTCGCCAGCGGTGCAGGATTCCTGGACAGCAAGCTCCAAATGCGTTGCTGGTGGATGGTCGGGAGCGGATTTTGCCGTGGGTACACGGATACAGCCAGACCGTTGTGGGGGTGCTGGTTCATCGTTGTTGGTTTGCTCGGCTTCTGGCCTGGTTGCGCGGTCTGTCAGGATGGGAGGGGAAGGGTCGTCGTCATCATCATCTGTGGGGAATGGTACACTGGCCAATTCTTCGCGGATCTGCTCAATCATTGATGCGCCCAAAAGTTTGCTAAATGCAGTCGGTAGTGACAGAACTTAGCGCTTTTGTGCTGAGCGTATCGGTAATGAGCAAGAGTCCTGACAGG
>JAGGAT010000503.1:0-26596 GCA_017657195.1 Termitomyces sp. T70a | reverse complement strand
ATTTTTTCCTGGACCCAACAGACAAGGGGAATGACCTGAAAAATGCATTTTACACATAGCGGACCCTTTGCACATCGCGACACATGACAGTATTGTTATGAAAATTGCTGTAAAAAAGATGGTTATAAACCTATTCAAGTTGTCTACTATACACTCTTTTTTAGAGTGTGAGAAAACAGCCTTATTACCTTAAAAGGCAAGTTTTTGGTCAGCATTCGCCATCAGATCAATATTTCCCACGCGGCTTCCCGTTCTATTGAGAGAGATCCGTCTTCACAAACGTCTATGGATTTTCGAAGAAAAATCCCTGGAAATCCAGCCAGATGGAGACCGAATGCAGATCCCGCATCGATAACAGTTCCAGGACGTGACAATTCTGCCCCCGTGCTTGACCAGATTGAACAAATGGAACAACTGATCACCTTGAAGCTCCAGGTTCTCCTTCTGCTACTTACTACCGGAATGTGCTGAACTCAGTCTACAGAATATAGATGCAAATTTTGCCAAAATACATCATCTCCTTGCGAACAAAGTTCTCCCTGCACTCAAGCGATATGCAGTTGCAACAGAGCCTGTTCGAGAGGCAGCCAAGGTGTGTTGACCAGAAAAGTATCAGCCTTTACCCATGAACTTGTTTCTAGTTCTGGACGTCGTTCTACGAGCAAGCTGCCCAAATAAAAATTCCAACTTATGATGATCATTCGACTGTCAATGAAGAATCCCATCAGCTAGAGATGGTCTCGACAATGCAGGACCAGTACTCGAATACCTTACCCTCACAATTATCATCTCATACCAATGAGCCCAGCATGACGTCTACTAATGTATCCTTCATGCCTGGTCAAGACGCCTTCTCCTCTACTCCAGCAACCGTGCGTATGACGAGAATTCACAAGGTCGCAGTAGATGAAAATGCGGATGAATCTTCATGGAATGTTTCATTGGATCCGTCGATGGTCGGCAAGAGTCAATTCTCAGACTCTCAGCAAGCGTCCGCTGTAGAGGATGCAACCATTCGTGAGCGTTCAAGGACGGAACAAGGACCATCAACTCGTATTGACGAACCTACCCCCATCTCAACACGAAGAGAAATTACATTCCAACCTCATAACGAGAAAGGGCATGGTAGAGACGCAACTCTTCTCCGCAATGTTTTGCGTCATAACCTCTACCCACTTGACACTTCCTCAGAAAGCACAAGTTCCGCAATTACTTCTCCTCTTAAATACAGAGGAAAACCCAAGACACCAGTGCCGAAAAAATACAATCCTTTCCTTTTGCCTGAAGAGGATCCGTCTCATTGGGATGGCATTGTTGACCTCACAGATCCATCTGCAGCGAGCCCTCAGCGCTTCAGGAGGGACAAACCCATGTCACTATATCGCACTCCAGCTCAGGAAACTGATGATGATACTTTCGATGGGTTACCTCCAGGCATGTCACCTCCAGTAATGATGTCCCCCGCTCGTCCACCACGTTCAATGGCTGAACTCGGCCTCCTAAAATTGAGCCAGACCCCTGGACGGGATGCTTCAACCAGGATCGCTCGAGACCTATTGAGGGATGTTCAATACAGAAGTGGCAATGCGATCAGGGATGGTCATCACGAGTCGACGTTGAGCACTGTGCTGACTCCACCTTCCCTATCACGGTATCGACAATGCGATACGAGCGACAGTATAGTCATTGATTCTAGCCTGGAGAGTATGATGCAGAGGGTTGGCTTGCATGTGCCCCAGAGTGTCAGCACCACCGGCTCCACTCCAGGTCTACGATTCCGCTCACATGCACCTCTGAAAGCAAGCGAACCAATCCTGGATGACTCTGACACAAATCCTCCACCGGTCGTTCATGAAGAAACCGGCACCCCAGTACATCAGCCTGATGACTTGGATATGGAATCGGATTCTGATTCTATGTATGAATTAAACAATACCGCGCACCCATCTCACGCCTTCCTCATGGCGTCCGTAGGAGCCCGCGACGATTCAGATGATTCCTTTGAATCCAATCATTCCAGAGATTTCCTTGACGACGGAGGCGCTGGTCCAGATTTGGCTCCGATTCACCCTTTTGCAGGGAACGCTGGAGACGATGGCTTTGATGATTCCTATGACGATGAGATGTTTGATCGCCTTCACGGTGAAGTGCAGGAAGAAACTTTGTTCGGAGTGTTACCTCAACAACGTATGCAAGCGCTACATCGTTCGAATGTCGGTCAGAATTTGCGAATGGCGGGTGGGGATTTTCAGGACATTTTTGGCATCGGGTCCCAAATCGGTCGCATTGAAGAAAGCCCAACACCTGCCCCTCGTCAATGACATCATTGGTATAACCTAGCTGGATCTATGTATTTTTTGCGAATCTTTTCCGTGATGACTGACATTGTCGTTATGAAAATTCTGTATCCCAAGAAATTGTAGTATAGTGAGAAAGAAAACGAACTTTCCAGTAATGACATGAGCAGGTTTTGGACCATGTGTCGATTACTAAAAAAAATATGTGTGCGCCTCAACGATATACTTGACTACATCACCTCGATGGTTGCCTTTCACAATTCTTAGAACTGTTCAAATGGACACAAATGGATGATTTTCACTTCGAATGAGACAGTGCGATTATAAAATTTGAGATGAGAGAATTAATGGACTTGGAAAATTGATGAAATGTTATTGAACAAAGCTACTTGGGAGCAACGATTAAAGGCTATTAATCAGGCTCGCTCGGTCGAGCAAACCTTGTACTCGTCTGCTCAATCGCTCAGCCTCCATCCTGCGTTCCCATACTTGGTGAGCAGGTGTTTGTTTCTTGGGTAACCACACCTTTCCACCTTTAGACTCTGCTCGTTTCGAGTTGAGGGTGGATAGATCAACGACACGAGGCGACGACGAGAATCTGATCACATCTCGATATAATTGTTTCGTCTCCGTAGTGAGAGAACGTAAGGTTGGTGGCGGTGAGGGCGATTCCGTTTCTGAATCGTCGGTGTCTGAAAGCCCAGAAGGATCGAGCGGAGGTGTCGGAATGCGATTGAGCGGAGAGGGAAGGGGCGGCAGGCTTTGGATCTCTCTAAGCAAGTCTTGACCTTTGAGGTACGAATTCTCTGTACGGAGGAAGCGTACAGTCCCTCTAAGAGCGTCAATCTGTTCCAAGAGGTGTGACGTTTCCAGGCTGCCTTCGATGAGTACAGTTTCCGGCTCTGATTGCTGAGGACCTGGAGGGAATTGAAGATTTAATAAGGACAAGGATTTTGTAAAGATAATCATATTCGCACCTTGACGTTCTTGTCCAGCCGCCAATGTCTTGAGTTTGGCATTGTCCTGCTCCAAACTATCCAAGTCCGCCTGAATTTGTTCTATCGCTTCTTCATATGCACGCTCCTGTCGTTTGGCCTTCGCAATCTCGCTTTCAAGATGAGCAATGTTATCTGCCTGTTTTTTGGCCGCTTCAAGTCTGCGCTCCATGAGCTCAATTTTAACAGAATTTTCCTGTATGCTCTGATCTTTGATCTTGAGAGTTCGGGCAAGACCTTGCATTTCGTCACTGAGCTGAGCAACTTTCCGTTCAGCCTCTACATTGACTGCCAAGCTGGCTTTAATTTCTGCAACCCTATTGATCCAAGGGGCTTTGCCAGAAACTAGAAAGTTGTGAGAAACAGCTTGAGAACACTCGAAGTATAGCTGACTTTTCTGAACATTCTCGGCTTCTAATGCCAATGGAAGGAGCTTACTACCTTCCTCCACAACAGTGGCTATCGAAGCTCCGATAGCATCCCAAACAGATTCCCCAGGTTTTATGCCTTTAGCAACAGTAGCAGATGCCGTTTGTTTCACAATGGCGAACAACGTTGCTAACTGGAAGGAGGATTTCCCGTTTCGCGCATCACTCAAGTGAGGCATAATTTGTTGAGCTAGCTAAGATGCTGGAATTCAGTAGCTGAGGTATGAAAAGGGCACGAAATACACGAACTGAGATGCCGAAGTTGACCAATTCAGCAGCGAGGTCACTAAGAGATTGCATATCTGGAACTAGATGAACCTTAAGTGCTGAAGAATCCTCAGTGAGGTCGTCCATTCGCTTTGTCAACTTCCTACATAGCCGATTAGAATAAGACCAACCTCGAAGAGCTCAGCATGACGTACTTTGACACATTTTTGGCACTTTTGCTGTTATCTAATAGCGTCTGGAGAGGTGCAAATAATTCCGTTTTGATGTCATAGCCTCCCATGTCGAATACTATCTCTAATAAGCACGTGTCAGACGAAAGCATAGATTCAAGGCTGAAGGAATTCGCACCCTCTTCTTTGAGAATGGATTCCACAGAAGTCTTGGCGAGCCCAATCGAGGCAGCGAACATGTCGAGGTCACGGTCAAAAGACAACACGTAGCCAAGCTCACGTTCACCCAAATCATGATCGAAACCGTTCAAGTAGGTCTCAGCCAGGTGGTCGAACTGGGCCTGGATCCTAGAGGAAGCACTCAGCGACTGTGGAAACTACAATGAAGGATATGGCTTACTTGATAATATCGCTAACACATTCCATCTCTCTGAACTCGTCTTTCCGAAGGAGGTTGAGATGCATGTCGATCCGCTTTTCCATAGGTGCAATCTCAGGAAAAATACGTCCAATGCTGAGGAAAGATTCAACGTCGCACCGCCGCAAGATAGCAGCGAAACGTTTGCACAAAGTTGAGAGTCCAGATATGCGGGCGCGCATCTAAAAGGTATGATCAGATAAGGTCGACGTCACATACAGCCAAAACATACCTCGCAAACACCTACAAGCGTTTCAGAGACATGACCGTTGAGGGAATCCGGTAAACCATGCGCCTGAGCCACCACATTGTTTATGAGGTCAGCTTTGTGCGCCAGTCGTTGGAAGAACATGTAACAATTCGTCGCGTCCGTGTCCGACTCGACATAGAGGTCAGGCAAGTAAGGCTGCGAAGGAGTGAGACATGTTCTCAAGACATGTATGTATCACAATAGATATAAACCTGGACAATACCGAGGAGCTCTCTTGCCTCCCTCGCCTCCAAGCCACGAATCTCGAGGTCGATGTTTTTCGCTTGGTTTTTCAAGGCTGACGATTGGAGCTTGAGATTAAGCGACATCATTGCTGCGGTCTGCGATGCTGCTGTCGCTGACTCAGTCTGAGCAGTTTGGGTTTGTGTACGAAGGTCGTCGAGTTCGCTGGATCAACAGTCAATTCTACGTGGTTAATAAAGAGAAGAGGTGACTCGCTGTTGCAGCTGAAGAACGAGGTCCCGGAATTTGGTTATTGTACTCTCGAAATCTTGGCAGGTGTCTTCGAGAGCTTCAATCCTTTGTACGTGCTGGTGTATCTGAGCGTCCTTCTGGTCTACAGATCACGTGAGCTGGGAACCAAAATACGAAAAGAAGTACTATCGTACTCAGGTCTTCGTTAAGTTGCTTCTCTGTTTCGACATGATTCTCTTCAAGTTCATCGCTGAGTTCTTTCAAGGCTTCGAGATCTTCAATGGTAATGCGCATCTCTTCGATTTTCTAGACAAAGTCTGTAAGCACTTGCATATAACAAAAACATTTTTTCAACGAATACCTCTCCGAGTACTAGATTACGTTCTGTCAACTGCACCAACATCTCCTCGGCACCGAGAGCATCGTCAAGTTGCAATTTCAGATCCTCAATCTGAACTTCGGCATTCGATAATTTAACAAGAGTAGATTCAAAATGCGCTTGAATTGGCTGGTGAAGAGAAATGAAATGCAGACATTACGAGAACGTACATTGAAGATCGTCAAGTCCGGTGATATCCTTCTCCATCTCAGCTATTCGTCTTCGCTGGTCCTGCTCCGTCTCCTGAGTCATATCCCGTAGCCTGTCATAAAAAAATCAGCTCCAACTTATACTTATTATAAGCTGCACACTTAATAAGAGCCTCTTTCAATCGCTCATTCTGCTTCTCAAGTTGGATGTAAGCCAGCGAGTTCTTAACAGAATTAAGGTCGTCTTCCCCTGCAATAGTATTTTCAGTAGTGGTGAGAAGCTCTGCATAGTTTACACGTACCGCCGGTCCCTTCTCTAACGACCTTGATCTCTACCTCGAGAACTGCGTATTTCTCCTTCAGCTCTTCGAGCTCCGTCTCGGCCAGCTCGGAGCGCTCTTCAGCGACCTCCTTATCCAACATGGCCATCTCAAGTTGCTCTTGAGCATCAAGAAGTCGGGTCTCGGACAATTGTGCCAGTTGTTGTGCATCTGCAAGCTCCCGCTTAGCAGCAGCAAGTTCCGTCTGTTGGGACATGAGTTTGGCTTGTAGCTTTGGACGCAATGCCACAAAAGATTCGGCTTCGGAGAGACGTGTTTCAAGTTGTTGGACGTGTCGCGAGTCATCTGCACGTTTGGCCTCGAGAACACGGATTTTGGCACGTAGTTCTTGCACTTCTTGATCGTCCTGTACGGGCTCCTGGATTTTGCAATGCACTTCAAATCGACAACCATCATTTTAGCTGTTACCGAAACTCACTATTGGCTTCTGAAGCGATGAGGGAGGGCGTGAAGGGATCTTCTGTTGTTCTAAAGACGTGACTTGGAAAGAAACTGGAGACTTTGAAGAAGAAGTGGGGGACCGTATTTGAGTAGTTGGAGGTGATGCACTAATAGGCGGCGCAGTCAAAGGCGATGATGTCCGTCTCACAGGTTGACTACTTGGTGAACCAAGCAGTCTAGGCGAAGGACTAGGATTAGCTGAGCTATTGGTACCTTCCGCAGAAGACGGAGAGGCTGCGAGGGACTTCCTGGGTTGCAGAGAAAGTGAATTGCGCTTCATTGGTGACCCAACCCGCCGTGGCATGCGCAAAGCTGATAGAGAACTTAATGGTGCTATTGTTGCCGAGTTAGAAGCAGCTACTTTCGCGGGGGTTGCAGGTTTTGCGGGACTCGCTGAACGAGATGCATTGGTAGAGGGAGGTGTGCGTATTGAACTAGCTCGTAGAGGCCCTGAACTATTTGTCCGCTGATGACCTAAAGTTGGCCGAACTTCAGGGGCTGCGTGCTAGGGAGTGGTCAGTGCGATTACAATGACTTGTCAATGAGAAGATGCAATACTTCGAGCTCAGAGCCGTGTGTACTCTTGATCTGGCTTGCACGAACAAAGATTCCATATCCCATCTTGCAAACGAAATACGACACGCCTTGAACAGAGCCATCGTTCTTTCCATTTGGTTCATAGAGCTCTATGCCAACCCATTTTCCTTTTGAAAATGAAGTTGTGCCCGAATATCGGACTATACCTTTCCCTTGCGCTGTGGTAACGATCGTTCCAAGCGCTGGCCCATCCGCGGTGTCCATCCTGGGGAACGGCCTTAGGTCTTGGAGGCGATATCAAGAGAAATCGGGCCTGACCGCGTCCCCAAGGCGCGTCACGCGTTTACAGAGTAAGGCCAGTTCTGAGTGATTGTGCTCGGCTGGAAGCGAGATCACGAATCGGAATCGGATTTGTCGCCCCGTTTCCTCAAGTCTTGCTTGCCTCGAGTTTAACTCGTAAGGCCATACTTGCGCGTGAAGGCTTATTCATTCGCTTCTTGGGTACAGTACTTCTGCTGGACTGTCCAGGCATTTTTTTCATCACAAACTGAGCGTGTATTAAATAAGTCCCTTACGCAACTCAAGAGCGCTGATGATGTATGCAGAACAGGCGCAGGCACACCAACCGCGCCGTAATGGCCACATATTCACGACAGGTAATTCGCTGGTTTTGACTTGAAATCTCTCAGCTCTCAGTTGACTTGTGACAGAGGGCTCGTGGGGCAAGGGTTCACGCTCCAGGAATGGTCGGAGCACCCCGTCAGAAACTGACCATGATTATGGTTCCACCTCGCGGTCTGATTACTCAAAGGCTCATGGCTCGAGACATACAACGAGTCCCGATGGGCGGTTAGGCTCGGTTGAAACTTTACCCGATGCAACACCCTCAATACCATATTGGTCTGCCAAACGACATTTGACGTGCGGCAATCCCACTCCTGACCCTCCCTGGTCTTCAAAGCCCATTCCATGGCGTGGTTCATCACCTGGGAGGATTAGGACGGCACACGCAGCTTTAGTCCTATGTCTTAATATCGATGTCGATCCCCCGGACATTATCAAAACCAATCCATGTGCCGTACTTGAATGTTGGGTTGACCCTCACACCATGCCTTCGCACAAGGCCCTAGAGGCAATTGGATCGAATCTACACCACCAGTTCGAGGGACTCAGTGCCAAAGTCGGCTATAAACCTATCCTTGACCCTTCCCAGGACGACCTGAAGCGTTTCTGCCAGACCGCCCGTCGGCAGGCCAAGGATGAAGCTGTCCTGTTTTACTACAATGGTCATGGAGTACCCAAGCCAACTGCAAGTGGGGAGTTGTGGTGTTTTAACCGTGACTATACGCAGTACATTCCGGTGTCTCTCCAGGAATTGCAGGGTTGGTTAGGTTCTCCATGCGTATACATTTGGGATTGTTCTGCCGCAGGCCATCTCTTGAACAACTTCAACCTCTTTGCTGAAAGACGTGACCACGAAGTCAACATGATGCATGGCGGATATGCGGACGGAACGCAACCATTGATGAATTCCATTCAACTCGCCGCGTGTGCAGCAAATGAGCAGCTCCCTTCATGTCCAGAACTCCCTGCTGACGTCTTTACATCATGTTTGACCTCGCCTATTGATATCGCGTTACGATACTACCTGATGAACCACCAGTTACCTAACATGGTAACCGCTGATATGGTCCTGCAGCTACCTGGCGATCTGAAGGACCGACGCACGCCACTTGGTGAACTTAATTGGATATTTACTGCTATCACCGATACAATTGCATGGACCACGTTTTCACGCGAAATATTTACGCGCCTGTATAGATGTGATCTACTAATCGCCTCACTATTCAGGAATTTTCTCTTGGCAGAACGCATAATGAAGGACCATCACTGTACTCCTCACACTTATCCATCCCTTCCTCCCACCAACACACATCCTTTGTGGGCCACTTGGGACCTCGCAGTGGATACTTGTCTCCGACAATTGCCTGACCTTCTCAAGAAAACGGGCACGAATCTAGATGTCGTAGGTGCACCGACACCACAGCACGTCACAGCGAGACCTGGTCGTGTGGGTGGTCGTCAGAACACATTGAAGAACGGGGAACAGCCTTATCAATATCAGCGTAATCGGTTCTTCGCTGACCAACTGACCGCGTTCGAGGTATGGATATCAAGGGGCGGATCAGCTTTGACTAAAAAAGGTCCTATGTCCCTCCCACCTTGTGCAGATAGGTACAACGGAGCTCCAGAGGTGACTCAGCAAAAAGGCGGAGACCAGCACCTTGTTCCCCGTAAACCTCCTGACCAACTCCCGATTGTACTCCAAGTTCTTCTCTCTCAACCACATCGTCTTCGAGCTCTTATCCTCCTCTCACAATTCGTCGATCTCGGTCCGTGGGCGGTGCATCTTGTCCTGACTATTGGTATCTTTCCCTATATCTCCAAGCTTCTTCAAGCTCCGAGCCCTGACCTCCGTCCGGTACTCATATTCATCTGGGCGCGCATTCTTGCTGTGGATTCCACTGTACAGATCGACCTTATCAACACGCAGGGATACAAGTACTTCGCTAGCGTTCTGGGTGCAAAGGGCGATGACGTTTTACCTAATAGCTCAGAACACAAAGCTATGTGTTCGTTCATTCTTGCGGCGATATCTCGTGACTATCCTCTAGGCCAGCAAGCATGCTGGAGTGAACGTGTCTTTGACAACTGTTACGAACGTCTAGATGAGCCTGATTTCCTCTTGCGGCAGTGGGCAGCGCTCTGTATTGCACAGATGTGGGATGCAAACGACGAGATCAAGGTCTATGGCGTTGACCGCGGCACACAGGACAAGCTCATTGCTTTACTGTCAGATGACGCGACGGAAGTACGCGCGGCTGCACTCTATGCACTAGGCACTTTTTTGGGTGCCAGTGGCTCCGAGTTTCCTGATCGGCATAGTGGAGGTGGAACAGGGACTATGTACCAGTTGGAAGAGCGTGTTCATTTTAGGATGGAAGTTGCGGTAGCTACCGGCGCTACTCTCGCGATCAAAGACGATGCGAGTCCTATGTGCAGGAAGGAGCTGCTTGTTGTTATCAGCTGTCTCGTCAAGGAGTGGAGAGGGTACTTCGTTGTCTGTGCCTGGTTGTATTGGGAAGAAGATCGCAAATGGCGCACTGGCACAAGCGGACAGTCCCATGCTCACCTACACGACGAGGATGTAACCAACCAGGCTATCAGCGAGTGGCTAGAATCCTTCAATGATGACGAGATGTTAAAGGAGGAAAACCGAGTCCTTCTTTCATCTTTCTTCACCATCTTTGTCGTCCTTTTGGATCTTTCCGTCGACGCATACCAGGAAGTCGCCACCCATGCTCAAACAATTGTGGATTATATAATGGCGCTACTCCTTGAGTCTCCCTTTACGAGGCTTGAATCATCCTCTCTTCACACTCCCCCTACTGTACCAATAGATCGCAAAAGCTCGCCACAAGCAAGCGGAACGAGAACCCGCGTTCCATCCATACAGCCGTCCACATCTAATCACCCTCCACCGTCTCCAGGTGGTCTTCGGTCTTCTCTCTCGCGAAGTGAAACAATGACCACAATCTCCAGCGGCGTGACCAACACGCTCCGACGCACCTCGTCTTTTGCAAGTGCTCTGAAGCTACTAGCAGGCGGTATCGCATTTCCTTCTTCGGAGGACGGACGCGCCTCCCCTGCCACGAGCGTCGCCATTACAGTGCACAACGATGTCTCTAGACCACCATCACCCAACCTCAATTTCGCACAATACACGTCCCCGTACTCGCGTCCATCGACACCTCAAGGGGCATCATCATCCCGACACCCTCCCTCGCCTAAATTAACGGGCCAAGAGCTCCATGGTGCCTCACAAGCGCCGATGGATTTCCTTCCGTGCGATGTGATGGAAGCGTTGATGGAAGAAGATATGGAACGCCTACGATCCCGCCGTCGAGCTGCTATTCATCCACGCAGACATCACCACGGTAGTCACGGTATGCATGGCGGTCATCATCGTGATCACCATCATCAACACGGAAGCATGCCAAGTCCCAATGGTAGCACGTTCTCAATCGATTCAACTAGCAGTGTCATTCTTGGACTGGGGACCGGATCGGGTATTCGCGATGTTTTGCCATTGAAGAGCACGTATTTTGATTGGTGTATGGAATATTTCAAAGAACCACAAATGAGGGTAGGTCTCATTCACCTCGATGGGGTATAACGTTTAACATGGGGTTTAACAGCAAGCTGAACCTGATGAGCCTGGTAGTGTGCAGTACAACTACCAAGTGTGGCGTCAACAGAGAAATGAACAAATCCATACCGAGACTTCGCGCCACAGTGCTACTGCTGGTTCGTGCGTTCATTGAGGCGTGTTGCGGAATTGACACTCAGTAACAGAGGATCGTCGATGGGATAGACCAGTTGCCACCCTTCAAATTGCTGGACACCCTTTGACTATGGCTTTCCATTCATATGATCAGCATTTGGTAGTTGCCAATGAGACTGATATGATATCGTTCGTCTATCTATCCATCTCGCCAAAAACTGGTCTGACCGCCATGTAGCGTCTGGGACTGGTCGCAGAGAAAGCGCTTAAACTACTTTTGCAACGGTAATCCCAGGGGAACGAGCATAACCTCCCTTCATATCATGAACGAAGATGTCGGGGGTATCATTATTACTGCATCTGGTGCGATTGAATCGTTTCTTCATTTGTCTACGTGCTTGACGAGAAATTGCACAGCGGAAGGTACTATCCGACTTTATCGCAACTATGATCCTACCTTAGAACAAGGCCCTGTGCAAATGGTCAGCGCTTTCCGTGGACTCAATGAGGTCATCCAGCTGCGACAAGGAGCTGGTGTCATCACCGACTGGAGGCAATCCTCTGGGCATTTGTTGGTCGGTGGCGATTCTCGTATCATTAGATGCTGGGACGCACAGACAGAGACTTCTGGTCTGGTACGTCATCCTCAAAGTCTGGAGATCACCTGTATTAATGTAATCAGGATCTCGATACTGGCTCTGAGAGTCCAGCTACTGCTATCGTCTCGGACAGCTTGTCAGATCAAACTTTCATCGCCAGTTTTGCAAATGGTGTTGTCAAGGTGTTTGACCGTCGCTTGGAGGAAGAGGATGCTATCGTCAGGACATACTCTGAACATATCTCGTGGGTACAGAATGTACGATGGCACCCCACTGTCAGGGGACAGTTACTATCGGCAAGGTAGTCGATCTGTGGCACTTCTTTCTCATCTCTGATTGCTTGTTCAGTTTGGATGGCCAGATCAAGTTATGGGATCTCCGTGGTCCAGATAATGCAGTGGAGACCATAGATCCTCTGTCAGATGGTCTTTCCGCCTTTGATGTACACTCCGCGTCTGCAGTATTCGCAGTGTTAGTGCCCTTCATATTTCTTGTTGGGGCCGCATTCGATTGACGCTGTCACAGTACTTCAGCTATCAATCCCACTAATTGGAGATCTCAGCAGGCGGTTGTTCGTTCTCTGTCCCGTAAAAGGAACTTATCGGAGTATCCCGTCTCTACTGGGCTCTCGATTCCTCCTTCTCGATCACTACCCTCAACCTTTATACCAAGATCAAGTTCTCTTGTTTTCCATCCGACTGAGATGCTATATGGCCTTGGTGGACCGGATGGTACTAGTGAGTTTTTGCATCTTTCTTCAAACAAGATCCTGATGGCTTCTTCGCAGTCCGAATCTTTGGTTGCAAACTTTAAAGAACTCGTCTATGTAAATGGTATATAGTTATGGCATCTTGTTTCCAACCAGATCTAATATAGGAGTTTACTGCCTACAAATAATATTTTTTTCAATTTTGATATTCTCCTTATTTATCGGAGATCCCTTAGCCAAATAGGCTGTATAAAGATCATCTCCAAAGTTCTATTCATTTTCATGAAGTTCTGGCTGACTCTTAAGGACCTCCGCTTCTGTCTCCGCATGATGTATCGACGCTCACGCTCTATTTCTCCTGATCCTCGGGTGACGAAAAAACCAAAATTTGATCACCTCACTTCTGATGACTTCAAAAATGGAATATTTCTTGCACCTATGGTCCGCTCTGGTGCCTGTGCGTTCATACTTTATCCTGCTTACTTTCTGTGTCATTCTTGCACATAGTGCCAACGAGACTGTTTGCGCTCAAGCATGGAGCCACCTTGGTATGGGGACCAGAAATGGTGGATAAAGCGATCCTTCACGCAGAACGGGTGGTAGATCGTCAGTATGAACATTACATGCTCGAAAACTTCGTCCTGACAATTGACTTCACACAGCCGTAACTGGTGTGATATCTTATACTGGCAAATCTAGAGCGATGTTTACCACTCATCCAATTGAAAAACCATATCTCATATACCAAATTGGTTCTTCCGACCCAGATCTTGCTGTCCAGGCTGCGAAGACTGTCATGCAGGATGTTTCTGGAATCGATCTCAACTGTGGCTGCCCAAAACCATTTTCAACGCACGCTGGCATGGGCGCTGCTCTTCTAACGAACCCTGACCTGTTGTGCTCGATACTGATCGCCTTGCGAAAAGCGATGCCGCCAGAGATCACAGTTTCTGCAAAAATTCGACTTCTTCCTTCGCAAGAGGACACACTCAAACTCGTCGAGCGCATTGTAAACACAGGCATCAGCGCGTTGACCGTTCACTGTAGAACAAGGAACATGAGGGACAAGGATCGTGCGACAATTGAGCGCCTGCGGGAGATTGTCGCCTTTGTAGAGGGAATAGGAAAGGGGATTGCTGTAATCGAGAATGGGGACTGTCTCGGATGGAACGATGCTCAACGAGTTCGCGCCGTGACAGGTATGTTAGCTTGGCATCATAAGACCTCAGCTGCCTAACAACGGTCCACGAAGGAGCACATTCCGTAATGATTGCGCGTGCTGCTGAAGCCAACCCATCTTGCTTTTCGCCTGCTCCTTTAGACGATATCGAGCAGACACTAGTACCCCCGTATCTTCGTCTTGTACGTATCCTCTCATCCTTTCTACCTTGCTACTTAGCGTTCAAAACAGGCGAAATACCTCGACAATCATTGGGGCCTTACCAAGTTTTGTACCGCCCAATTCAAAGCTCAGCATGTGAATATACGAAAGTTGGACGCCGTAGCGATGCGACAAACCCTTGCTCAATCCAAAAGTTTTGACGGGATGAGTGCGGTTGTTGGAAGTTGGAATGGAAAAGAAGACTTTGATGAAATCGTTCGATCGATAGAGGCGAACCCTCCTCGCCAACATCGTCTTCCGCCGCCTCCGACACCTATCAAGCAACAGGAAACGGCGGAAACTTTGGAGACTACACCACCTGGCACTCAGAACCCTGAGCCTCTTGGCTCTGGTGCCCCCCTTTTGCCCAATACCTACCGAAGTGTGTTACCGCCAATGGCGACTGGGCATGACGCATCGACCCCGACTCCTGGGGGAAGCGTCTCTGTTGCTGCTCAATAATACGTCGTATGTTATATCTCTTGCATAGTTCTCAGTACTCCCGCACTAATTACAGACATCCACAAACGCCCTCGACGTAATTTACAACGGTAGTTACAAGTCTTACTCTATACCTGCAATTTGGTGCCGATTCGTTTTCATTTCAGTCCGACTGTTCTATATCCACTAATTCTCTGCCTTCCTCGACCATTTCACCGTTCTTGCATCCAATAGCTTTGACGATCCCGGCAGTATTGGCTCTAAGGACGGTTTCTGTCTTCATACTTTCAAGAACAACGACAGCTTGACCAACTTCCACGCGATCACCGACCTTCACTCGTACATCAACTACTAAGCTGGGCATAGGTGCCTTCAAGGCACCTTTGGCTGCACTCAAAACATCCCCTCCAAGGGAGAGAAGCCAGTTCGGCGTCGACACGACCAAAGTCATCTTACGATGACCACTAGCAAATATGTGTAGGCGCTCCATGGTGATTGGATTGGTCGAGACCGGAACATTCGATGGTGGTGGATGAGATATAATTGTGGTATTCAACAACTCCGCGTTGATCGTCGAAGATAATGTCGTGGGCGAGGAGAGAGACGCAGGGACGGAAGGGAACGTTGTGCTTCCAGCAGAGGTCCTTACGGTGACGTTGAAATGTCCAGATGCATCTGAAACAACACGAACGGTAAAAGGCTCGTTGGTAGCGGTATCTGTTTGCAGAGTGATATCCCGCTCGTACTTGTCCCCACCGAACCGCCTTGAAGTCAACGAAGTCCACGGCGAGGCATTAGTAGATGCTGGGGGAAGTATGTGGTCGCGGAGCACAATGAACAAAGCGGCTTGGGCTAGGAGCTCCGGTTTTGGCTCCTCAATTGTAGGAAAGAGTTCGTCGAAATGTTTCTAGAGAAGCACCGTCAATGATGAAACCGAAACAGCCGAGCGAATTTTCTACCGGAATAAACCCTGTTTCGAGTTCTGCATCAATGAATGATGGATTGCCAGCCAACGCCTGAAGGAACTCGATGTTTGTCGAGACTCCGACGACACGATACTCTGACAGAGCCTTCCGGAGCATCCGTAATGCCTCTGTGCGGTCTTTACCATGAACGACGACCTTCGCGATCATGGGATCGTAGAAAACGCCAATTTGTGAGCCTCGCAGGAAGCCTTGTTCAATGCGCAATGATGGATTGATTGTCGTGAAGTCATGCGAGGTCAGCGAAGGCTGAAGATTGGATGTGGATTCCCTGGCAGGTACAGGGGAATATTCAGGTGCAAAAACATGTGTTGGTAAAGGAGTAGACAGGTAGAGGAGGGAACCAGAATCTGGAAGAAAATTATTTCGTGGGTTTTCAGCATAAATACGGGCTTCAAAGGCGTGGCCAACGAGTGGTATTGAATCCTGAGTGAGGGGAAGGGAATTTCCCACTGCCACCTAGGTCATAAACATGATTATAAGTAATGGAGGAGGTTAGCAGATAAACACAGACCTGCAATTGCCAGTCTACAAGATCCAGACCTGTCACCATCTCAGTCACTGGATGTTCAACCTGAAGTCGTGTATTCCTGTCCCGGAATGATCAATCAACGACAGCAAATAGAAAAAATTGTGAAGCAGACATTTCCATGAAGTAAAACTTATCTGTATCGTTGTCGAATATGAATTCAACAGTACCAGCTCCAACATAATTCACGGCTTTCGCTGCAGCAATGGCCTTTGAACTTAAATCATTGCGAAGTTCAGGTGATAGGCCTGGTGCAGGCGCCTGAGCGAGAAAAGGGAAAGACTTGACTACGTTTGTCCAATGATTGAACCTGCAAATGACTGACCTCCTCTATGATCTTCTGGTTTCGCCTTTGGACTGAACAGTCACGTTCCCAGAGGCTTACTACATTCCCGTGAGTATCAGCGAACACTTGGACTTCTACATGTCTAGGACGTTCAATGTATTTCTCTATGAGGACAGTGTCATTTCCGAAAGCTTTAAGCGATTCTCGTTGCGCGGATGATAGTGCTTCATAAAATGCAGCTTCAGAGGAGTCGCTGACAATCCGCATTCCTTTTCCGCCACCTCCATGAATTGCTTTGATTAAGACGGGAAAACCTAATCCAGGTCAGCCATTGTAATTGTTCGTATGACAAATGTATTACCAATATCTTGTGATTGTCTATACAGAAAAGCAGGGTCTTGATTGCTTCCATGGTATCCTGGGACACACGGCACCCCGGCAGCTGTGAATAATCATCAGAAAAAAGTCCATCTTCGATGCGGAAAGTATTACCTGACATGATATTCTTTGATTCACTGAACAGACCTCAAAATCAAGATTCTCCTTAGAATGACAACCTACCTCTTCGAGCCCATGCTAACGATAGCACTGGAAGGAGGACCAATAAATACGATGCCTTCTGCCGCCAGTTTCTCCGCAAAGATTGAATTCTCACTCAAAAATCCATAGCTGCATAGGTATCAGAAGAATCGTTTCTGGACAAAGTTTCATGCTTATACCCGGGATGAACAGCCTATAATATCCCCTTAAACACGCGAGACTTTAGGATGAACTTTCGACTCGCACCTGTGCACCACTTCTATGACAAATATCAATTATCTTATCCATTCGTAGCTGTTGAATGCATTCATAATTCAGCTCGATAAAAAAACTAAAGTACTAACATAACTTTCAGCGGACGGGGCAGGTCCAATGCAATACGCCTCATCGGCCTTGATTATAGTCAGTACGCGTCGCGAAAACTTGGACAGAGGTAAAAATGACCAGTTTGACGTGCAATGCATCCTTATCAACCTCGCTGTACACTCCAACAGTCCTTATTCCGAGCTTCTTCGCTGTTCGGATGACCCGACACGCAATTTCACCTCTGAGATTAATGAATAGATGTCATATAGACAGACGAACATAGCAGCTTGCCTATTCGCGATCAATATCTTGTCAAAATGAGGTTTACGTGGCGGAGGAGAATTCGCTGCAGCTGTGTTGGAATAGCAGGTCAGAACAAGAACGTGCTAAGCTCACCTGCTGCCTGAGAGGCATAACTGCGGGATGAAACGCTGAGAGGGTCAATAATGGACCTTGTATGTGAACTTCGCTGGGAAATCAGACTGCTTCTCGAAGCAAATACTGAGGATCGCGTTGACTTTTTGCATGGAAGTCTGAAAGCGCTGGCGGACAGGCGGGGAAGTGTATTTGGGAGAGTCCTCGCCGCTGTGCATTTAGCGGGAAGCATAATTTTCTTTATTCTTGTTTTTACAGAGGACCAGATCGAACAGTAAATAGAAACTATAAGGAAACACGAAGCAAAGCCTTTTCAATGGTAATTGAGATCCGCGTCACCTGATCGATGTTTAGGCTTTGTGGGTGCTTACTAAGCGTACAACCACCAGAATTTCCTGCTTCCGGGCCGATGATGATGACGAACTCTGTTTAACGCCAAGTACAATACTGAGCTGCCTCAAATGGATTCTGATCTCACCTTCGTTTACTTGTCCTAACTACGAGTAAACGAAGGTGAGTCTTTAGAAATAAATATGTTATAACTTGTCCTAACTACGAGTAAACAAAGCTGGTTTTATCCTGTCCGTTGGGATCACAGTGAGACTGTTTTTAGACAGCCTTTCACTTTTTTTTTGACATTGATAAAATTTTCTTCAATCTGTCTTCACACTGCCATTGACCATCAACACCTATGCCCCTACTCACGAGACAAGCGGCACGCAAACAGGAATCTTCAGTAACACTACTAGGTGCCCTACCATCTACACCTTCCCCAACCGGCGCTCCCTGGACCCACTTCAGGATGCCCAAGGAAGAACCATCCCCCACATCCAGTGAAGCTGAGGCATCAGCAGGGCTAGCCACCTCACCGCCATCTAGGAACAACTCTGCAATTAAATCACTCTGCACTTATTGCTTATTGCACACCACTGCTAAACAGAAACACTGCAATATGTTCTTGACACTTTCTTTCCACATTGATATGGACAAACAATGACCACTAGCTGAAGTGAAGGTGACTAAACTCAAAGACTGCCCAATGCTCACTGAGGGCTGCATAGATGATAACATTTTCCAACAGTGGTCCATAGCTTGCCACAGGTACAAGAAGCACTCTGGGAAGAAGCCAGAGGAGATCGTGTTCTTCATGGCCAATGGAATGCTGGAGCCTTGCTTTGTAGTGTGGTATCACACCAACCAATCACACATCAATGCTATGACACTAGATGACTACCTCGACGAGTTTCAGAAGTTTGCTTTACCTCACAACTGGCAGCCAAAGGTATGAGACTCGATCCTTGCCTTGTTCCAGGAAAACATGTTCTTTGCAAACTAGAGCATACATATCCAAAACCTCAATGCATGACTTAGAAACATGGGATCTGAACACACCTTGACTGATCTTGCAATCAAGGCTCATTTTGAGTCACACATGCATTCTGACCTTCAGAGAAAGGTGGATGCAAGGAGGCTGAAGACACAGATGGAGCTTGCAGATTGGGTTGCTGAAGTCACCGAGCTGGATGAGGAGTTAGTGGAGGATCAGGCACAGACACAAGCAATGATAGATGCCAGCAATGCCAAGAGAGCTGAGAAACACAAGCTGTTGGCTGACAGGATCTCAGAGCCACCCTCCTGCACTAATAGTGCCTTGCCCAGCACCTCTGATACTAGCACACCACACCTCAAGTTGTCAAAACTCATGGACAATGAAAAGAAACTCCTTGTGGAGTACCAGGGCTGCATGTGCTGCCGCACCTTTTATTGCAGTCACCCCAGAAATCCAGATGCTTGCCCAATGAAGGCCTCAAACTCCTGGCCTGATCCAAAAACTAGAAAAGCCTTGACGCTTGCCATAGCCTTGGCAGCCAAGCCAAAAACTGTCACTGGACTCACATATATTGAACTGATGAGTGAAGATGAGGTCAGAGACAATGATACAGACAATTCTTATATGTATGCACCTACGTTCTCATCTCCCAAATCCCCCTTCTCCATGCCTCACATGATGGTCATGTTGGAGGTGACAGGACTGGCCATTCCCTCTTTCTCCCTCTCTATTTGCACGATGCTGGATAATGGATGTCTGTCTACAGTGATTAGTGAGGATCTGGTCAAGAAGCTCAGGTTACAATGATTTCAACTCCACAAAAGTGAGGACAATCTCACATTGCTTACTAAAAATGCGCTATGGTGCAAGGAATATGTTTGACTGGAGGTGACAGTAGGCAATGGGGCCTGGAGGTCTGGAGTTTTCAGGGCAAAGGTAACATCAGCCTGTCTGTACCTCTAATATTAGGAATACCTTTTCTGTCTGCCAAGAAACTGGTATTGGATATCAATGAAAATACAGCTGTGGACAAACACATGGGCTTTGACATTGTTAACGCTTGCCCACTTCCCTCTTCGCCAGCTTGCTTGCCATCTTTGCAGGATAGTGCAAGAATAAGAGCACTGAGTAGTGCAACCTGCCACTGACATGCCACATCTCCTCACCATAAGGGCCACACTTCCCCTGAACAAATAATGGTGTTAGTATAGGAACAAATCAAGACCCTCTCCCTCGAAGAGGAGCTCAGACAAAAGGATAATGAAGCAAAGCAACTATATGCTGACTGCTTCTCTTCCAAGTTACCAAAAACAACAGATGAAGTCCAAAATCACATCTACCACTGAATATGGCTGAGAGACCCCTCACAAGTTGTTAAGTGTCAAGGATATGGAGTTCCCAAGAAATTCCACAAATCTTGGAAGAAACTCCTCAAAGAACATCTGGCTGCTAGGCGACTACATCCCTCCTCATCTGAATTTGCTTCCCCATCTTTCTGCATCCCAAAGAACTGTGATGGTATACCAGATTTCACAGTCCTGCCACACTGGGTGAACAACTACCACCTTCTCAATCAGAACACCATCCACAACAACTTCCCTCTCCCTCATGTTGATGACATACTTGCAGACTGCAGCCAAGGAAAAAACTTTGGGAAGATTGATATGATGAATGCCATTTTCCAGACACAAGTGCACCTGGATGATATACACTTGATAGCTATTTGCATGCTGTGGGGCCTATACAAATGGGTAGTGATGCCCATGGGTGGATGTAATGTGCTCTCTACACATCAACGGCAGATGACAGATGCCTTGCAGGGGCTCTGTAAGGGCGACCTCCGGAGGTTGTGGCTAATCACACAACTGGCAGAGGGAAATCCAAAGGTATATTAAAAGGTAAGTATAACAAGAATAGTAAGTGGGTAAATACCTGGCAGAGGGGAATCCAAAGAGAACATCTAAGGATCCCTCTGCCAGAGTCCGAGAAAATAAACATAGGTCACATGTCTGGTGGCTGTGCTAGCTCTGGACTAAACTCCGGACTAAACTCCGGACCAAACTCTGGACCAAACTCTGGGCTGAACTCCAGACTAAAGGTAAGTAGTCAATGGAAGAATGTAAGTATGGAAATACTGGGGAGAATAGATATGAGAAAAAGGAAAGAGAAGGGGAGTCCCCTGACATCACCCCCCCTCTAGAGTGCGGTAACTCGACGCGCAGGATAGAACAGGTCCCAGACTGCCTGGTCAGTGGGGGAGACGGGGTAGATGCCTCGAATGGCGTGGGGAGCATCTGGGTGCGTGCGGTGGAACTCCTGAACCATGGCAGGTGCGTGGATGTTGTTGGCAGATTCCCAGGAGATGTCTTTGATACCATAGCCCTTCCACTTGACCTTGTACTGTAGCTTGCGGCAGAATAAATGGCTATCCAGGATCTTCTCCACCTCGTATTCCGGGCCATCAGCAGCCAGGACCGGGGATGGTGGTGGCGGAGCTTGTCTGCCAGGAATGGGGTTGTCTGGGGCTGGCAGGAGTTTGATTATGTTGAAGACCGGGTGCAGCTGATGCATTCCGGGGGGCAAGCGGAGTCAGTAAGCCAAGGGGCCCACCTATCTTTCCACTATGTACGGCCCCAGTTGGTGATGAGACAGTTTCCAGGATGGCCGTGTAGTAGCGATGTCCGACCTGTCCAGGTATACGCGGTCCCTGGGCTTGTACATGGGTGCCGGACGTCGTCTGCGGTCATAGTAACGGGCCATGTCGTCCTTTGCCTTAGTTAGGGCTGCCTTGGCCTCCTCCTGTGCTTCGCGCATCCGATCCATGAACTCATTGACGGACTCATTCTCCGACCAATGTCCTGGAGGTTTGAATCCCATCTGGGGATGGCGTCCCATATCCAGGAGGAATGGGGAGACCTTGGTGGCAGAGTGAACGTGGTTGTTGTACTGGAACTCTGCCTCCGGAAGGAGTTCGTCCCAATCGTCTTGCCGCTCATTGCAGAACAGCCAGAGGTACTGCTCCAGCTCCTGATTGACCCGTTCTGTCTGGCCATCGGACTGGGGGTGGTATGCAGTGGAGGTGTGGAGTTTGACGTGGAGGAGGCGGTAGAGCTCACAGGTGAACTCTGCTACAAACTGTGGACCCTGGTTGGAGACGTAGGCATCAGAGAGACCGTGGAGCTTCCATACGTTCTTCCGATAGAGGTTGGCAGCGCCCATGGCGGAACAGGTGGTGTGGGTGGGGATGAAGTGAGCACGCTTACCACACAAGTCCACGACCACCATGATGGTGTCGTAGCCATGGGAGTCCAGCAGTTCTGTAATGAAGTCAACAGAGGCCACGCTCCAGCGTGCTGCAGGTACTGGGAGGGGGTGTAGCTGTCCGACTGGGAGGTGACGTTGGGGCTTGGTCTGGAGGCACAGGTCGCAGGTGCTAGTGTAGGAGCCGATATACCGCAACATCTGGGGCTACCAGTAGTTGCGGGACACCAGTTCCAACGTCTTCCAGCAGCCAGGGTGGCCGTCAATACGTGAGTTGTGGTGCTGCTCAACAATGTGCCTCCAGAGCTCCGGGTTGTTTGGAACATAGATGCGGCTGTGGAAGGTGAGGAGGCCGTCCTGTAGACTCCATTTGTTGGTGCGCACTGACTTGGAACCGGAGGGTCTCCCGGACTGCAGGGCTAAGGCGGCCTTTGCTACTGAATCCTCCTGGACGCCTTCACAGTTGCCCCAGCAGATGTCCCAGAGGATGGTTACCTCGTCTCCCTGGACAGATACTCCTTCCAGAGCACGGATGGCAAACAACTCCGGGCAAAGGAGGACAATATTGGCATTGTCTCCAGCTCCGGAGCCATGATCTGCACGTCGGGACAAGGCATTGGGCTTCCCCATACTCCTTCCAGGCTTGTGGTGCAGAGAGAAGTCAAAGTTGGCAAGGTACAGGGACCACTGGGCCTGGCGGCGGTTGAGCTTCTTGGCCGTCCTGAAGTATTCCAGGTTCTTGTGGTCCGTCCAGACTTCAAACTTGTGCCTCGCGCCCTCCAGGAAGTGACGCCACTCCTCCAGTGACCGGATGATGGCCAACATCTCTTTGTCATGGATTTTGTAATTGCGCTCCACGGCATTGAGGCTCTTGGAGTAGAAGGCCACGGGATGCCACTTCTTGTCCTCCGGGGATTGCTGGGACAGGACAGCGCCAGTTGCAAAATCAGAGCTGTCAGCCTCAACACAAAAAGGGTGGTCATCATCGGGGAAGGTGAGGACAGGCTTGGAGGTGATGGCGGACTTCAGAGCATTGAACGCCCGTTGCTCTGCGTCTCCCCAGGTCCACCCTACGTCCTTCCTGGTGAGGTCGAACAGCGGCTGTGCATGATGGGAAAAGTCCTGGATGAACCGCCGGTAGAAGTTGGTGAACCCCAGGAAAGCCTGTACCTCCTTCTTGTTCCGGGGCTCCGGCCACTGGGTGACACTGGCCACCTTGACAGGGTCCATTTCCACCATGCCATGCGAGATAATCAGCCCAAGGTACTCAATTTGGGTCCGTTTAAACTTGCACTTCTCCGGTTTGAGGAAGAGCTGGTGTAGACGGAGACGGTCCAGGATGACCCAGGTGATGCAACGATGCTCCTCTAGGTCTTTAGTGTATATGAGGATATCATCAAGGTATACGCACACTATGCCATTGGCAATGAGATCCCGGAAGATGTCATTCATCATTGTTTGGAAAGTGGCTGGACTGTTCATGAGCCTGAAGAACATTACCAGAGGCTCGAACAGCCCGCGGTTGGTCTGGAATGCTCCCTTCCACTCATCCCCCTCCCAGATGCACACGTTGTTGTAGCCCCATTGGACGTCCAACTTGGTGAAGTAACGTGCACCCTGGAGGTTGTTGATGAGTTCGGAGATGAGTGGGAGGGGATAACGGTTCTTGACGGTCATCACATTGAGCACGCAATAGTCTTGAACCAACTGGAGGGAGCCATCCTTCTTTTTGATAAAAAACACTGGTGAGGCCATCAGGGACTTGGAAGGGCGGATATGTCCTGACTCAAGATTCTCCCAGAGGAACGCGTCTAGCTCGTCCTGTTCCTTGGGTGCGAGCAGGTAGACCTTGCAGTTAGCGGGCTTTACATTGGGCATCAGCTCAATAGCGTGGTCCCACTGCTTGCGTTCCGGGAGGGAGTCAAATGAGGCCTTAGAGAAGACGTCCTCAAAGTCGTGTAGGTGGTCAGGGACCGCATCTTGGAAGGCCTGGGATTGGGCGTTCGTCGCAAAGGCCTGGGCCAGCTGCTGGGAAGTGGTCTGGCTGGCCCGGATCTCCTCCAGAGGGGGAGAGGGCTGTAAGGTTGTTGCATAGATGCGGTCTCCTGCCTCAATGGCATTGTCTGGCTGTTCCAGGTCCCAGGCGAGTCAAAACTCTCCTTCACTCCCCTCTTCCTGCCCGGAGGCTCTGCTGCCATGCCTGTTGTCCTCATAGAGGGCCTCTCTATGGGGAAACGCCAGAGGCGGGGGGTCCAACAGGTCAAGGTCCATGAACGGCACTCGACATGCCCAGATAGCAGTGCGCCACTCCTTCTTTGACTCCTCCACGCAGGTGGTGCAGCGCCGGGGGCACCGGCTCATCCTCACTTCTCCCTTGGTCCAGTCAATCTCCGGATTGTGCTTCCGGAGCCAGGTAAAGCCAAGGATCATGTCCTGCTTCCCCAGACTGGTGACCGCAAAGATGGCTCTCTTGGCGTGTGACTGGTAGCAGAGGACAAGGTCTACTACCATGCAAATTGAACCAGCCTCATTTGGGGTACCGTCAATGTTGTACACCGGAATCGAGGAGAGGAGGGGTCAGGTGGTGAGCCTGTGGCGCTCCACGTAGTCAGTGTCTACAAACAGTCCGGTCGCTCCAAAGTCTAGAAGGGCGACAATGCTCCGGACCTGCTGAGTGTCGGTCATCTTTACTTCAACATTGAGCTGGAGTGAGTTAGCGGATGGGGTGGAGGCTACATGTAGCGACGGGGGAGGCGACGCTCCCAAGCAGGGATCTGGGGCCTCGTTGGGACCGGGGGTTTGGATACGTTGGGGGGGGTGCTTATGGTGGCCATGGCTGGGGTATCAGCAGAAGCTATATTGGTCTCTTCTACCAACAGACAGGCAAACCGATTTGCACTAAGCAACGGGGGCGTACTACTCACCCATTGCTTCTCTAAAAACCCCCTTCCGATGTCTCCGCGGTGGCCTTGGCATCTGGTGCCTCCTCCTTGAGGTTGTTTGGGGTGGTTGCGTCGGGCGAAGGGACCCCAGTGGAGTCCCGGGCGGCCAGGAGCTGCAAGAGCAGCTCTTCCTGTTTCTCAGGGGCAAGGAACCAGACCTCGAGGCCCAAAGGGCACCTGCGTGCGAAGTGCCCGGCTGCGCTGCAGCGTCGGCATAGGAGCGGGAGGGCAGCTCGTTGGCAAGAGGCGTCGACGTCCATGGGTATTCTGGGGGGCAGTGCAGGCATCCCAGAGTAGCTACTGGAGTCGGATCTACTGTCGAGAGTGGTCGTACACGCGAGGCCAGGGCGGGAGGACGAGCAGTGGGGGGAGGGGCTATGGCCCAGCAGAGGTCGTGCTTGAGCTCCATGAGCTGCCACTGATCTCGGGCCACCCGGTACCAGGAGTTCACATGATCATTGGAAGGGCGTCCTTCTGCGAGATTGTCCATCCATTCCATCAGGGTCGGATTCAACCCCTCACGGAAAGTGAGGCAAAGTTGTAGGCCATTGGGGTAGTTGGCCTGCTCCACGAAGGCCTGAAACGAGTTGATATAGTTGTCCAAGGACCTCCTGCCTTGCCCGTACTGGTCCCTGTCCTGTAGGGCCAGTGCAGCAGTCTTGGCTGGATTTCTTGGGAAGGACTCGTCAATAAATTCCTGCTCAAAAATGGCCCAGTCCGCAAACCCCGTGACGCCTCCGGGACGTCGGAACACCCTCATTGCATAGGTGGTGGCCTGTTCAGACTTCATGTAGGACAGGACCCACGCAATCTTCAGCTCATCGGAGAAGAACTCATTGCCGCAGAGTTGGATGTAGGTGACACAGGATTGGAGGAAACATTCTCTGGAGGCATGGTAACCGTTATATGCATCTGGGAGCGCTGGGCAGGGGATATTGACACGTCCCTGCGCCAGAGGGGCCGGTCCCGTAGTGGAAAAGCATAGAGCCAGTGTCAAAGGAGGAGAGGGTGCAGTAGAGGCTGTAGGGAGGCGCTCAAGGAGCGCCCAGAGGGAGTCAGAGATGGTTTTGGTGGTTTGACAGAGAGTGGAGAGTTTGGAAGTATGGTGGGCTAAGGAGGTCTGGGTGAGGTGCACCTGGGTTTCTAATTGGAGCAAGCAAGTCCAGGCATTGTCCTGCAGGGCTGGAGCATCCAGAGGAGGATCTGGAGGGGCAGGCTGAGGCATAGGATACCCAGAAGCTTAAATCTGGTGGAGAGGCAACGAATAGAGACCCAGATATTGGGGGGTCTATAGGGGGCCTCTGGACCGAGATTAGGAAGACTTGTTCTGCTGTAAGGGTGACCTCCGGAAGTTGTGGCTAATCACACAACTGGCAGAGGAGAATCCAAAGATATATTAAAAGGTAAGTATAACAAGAATAGTGAGTGGGTAAATACCTGGCAGAGGGGAATCCAAAGAGAACAAGTCTAAGGATCCCTCTGCCAGAGTCCGAGAAAATAA
>JAGGAT010000502.1:0-26619 GCA_017657195.1 Termitomyces sp. T70a | reverse complement strand
CTATTACTTATACATACACTAATACACTTTGGATCTCCCTTTGCCAGCTGTGTGACTGAGCCATAGCTTCCAAAGGTCACCCTTACACTGGCCCTATGTCTAATTTTCATACCTTAAATAATTCAAACTAACTTTTTATTGAATTTTCAATAAATATCCAAGAAAAATGCAATTATATAGTTGTTACCAAGTATAGCCACTGTAGTACTGGCATTGAAAATGTTTTATAAGCCCTCTTCTAAATTTCTATGACTAAATCTTAGTAAAAACTGTTGTAAATGAAATCCTAAATAGAACTCTAATAGAATACAGACTTTTGCTGCTTCTTTCTCCGCCATAAACTTTACAGTATGCATGAGCAATGTCTGAAACACATAAGTAAATTGTTCACTCACCCTCCTCTGTATAATTGACTGAAGATGATAATAGTCCATGCTCAAAATATATGTTTCCACTCTTCATTGTCTATTTGTTCTATGTCAACCCTGGTCAGGATCCTAGCACTATTTTTGTACTCTGATGGCCAATACTCACAGTGGCCCTGATACATGCCAAATCACAAGAAAAACAGCAAAAATAATTTTCAAATTGCTTTATGTACTTATATTTACATCATTTTTGGTTAATCATGCTATCAGATCTATCAGATCCTGCAGCTTGGCATATTTTGCAATGTCTGCCTTTATGTCCTGGAGACAAGAATACCAAGTCATTTGAAAATGTAGGCAAAGCTGGATTTGATGATTGAACACATTGTTACTGTAACAGACAGAGATAAGGCCAAGATAAGAGAGAAGAACTTTTTAAAGGTCAAACAATGCAGAGAATACACTTTATTGATGCTACTGCCCTACAAGCTCTGTAAATAAAGTTTTTATATAGTACAAAGTGTCTGTAAAATATCAAATAAGTAAAATAAAACAAGAATGACTAAGGACAAGTCCTTCAAATAGGATGAATCCAAAGTAAGATGACAAAATAAATGATACAGAAAATAAGAAAATGCCAAATAAGTAGAACAGGGTGAAAACAGTTGGAATAAGGTTTTAAAGTCAAATTCAAGGGTGTTCAGGAGTCAGAGGTCAGAGTTTAAATAAAACTTGGTCACTTCATGACATTTACCTGCTAAGTATCCATGCTAATCAAAGCATCCAGGAGAGTGTCTATATGTCATGTTTAATGGTAGAATATACTGATATGATGGGAGAGTCTTGTTCAAGACTAAACTGAGGAAAAACAATAACATTTTATAAACCTAAAAAATGATACATGTCCAACTGCTGAAAACTGTAAGCAGACAAAAAGCCAAAAACTGTAGGCCGGACTGACCTCAGTACCGTAAAAATAAAATCCATGTTTAAAGACACCCAACGAATGCCAGCGGGTCGCGGGAAACAAAGACAGAGGCATCTAATCAGAATGACAAAATCAACGGATTGCTGATCCTGATCATGATCTGGGATCATTGATTGCAGATTCAGATCCAAGATCATTGATCACAGATCAATGATCCAGGATCAAACAATGGTTGCCCTGTCAGTCAGGAGGGGCGATCGACGGAAAGGGTGTGGTCTTTGACTGAGGGTGGCTGTGCATAGGAACTTCCTTTCCCTTGTGACTCCCATCCTCAGTGTTTTTGTCGCATCTTAGCATTGGGTCTGCCTGCAGAAAAGAAAATATTTTAGTCTTACTTATCAAATGATTACACTCACAGTGAATCCTCACACCAAGGTACCACCAGATTTTTCAAGTGAAGAGTTCAGGTTCACTAGGGAAGTGGTGAAACATGGTAGAGAGGGCATGACTAACGACCAGGCGTTAGAGATTTTAGTGAACTCTTGGACGGAAGCTTTAGAACACAGGAAAGCGATCTGGGAAGCGGAACGTGAAGACAGAGAAGCAGAGTCGAGGGCTGGGAGGCAAGTGCAGGAAGAACCGCAGAGGAGCCAAGATGAAGAGAAGATCCACATGGTCAAGGGCCCAATCCCCCATGAGTGAGGATGAAGGACCAAATCTAGTAGTTGGAAAACCAGTGCTGGAAGTAATAGAATATCCTCCTGCACGCTTTGCTATCAAAAAGCTGAGGGAGTGAGAGTACATCGAACTGAGTTATTTTACACCTGAAGGTCGAGCTGAAGTGGCTAAAAACGAGTCAGTGGCAGCCAACGATGTTTTCACGATAGCAAAAGAAGATAATATGTTGGCCCTAAAACCTGTGGTTAACGTCAAGGCCAAAGGAAGAGCCACTCAGGATGAAGACCTGTCTTGGGATCAACTGTGTATAGCGTCGCCCAATTTTCTAGAGCACATTGTTCAAGAAAAGTGGCCAAACAACATGGTTGATGCCATGCATACCTTTTTCTTCCGTTTAACCAACCACAGACTGCGGAACGAAGGAGCAGAGGGGCTGAAAGTGCTCACTCTATACCAAGCTCGAGCGCGCAGAGAGTGGCACCGGCAGATCAAAAATCCACCACGAGACGGCATATTTGATTTGGGATTGATTGACGACAAAGCTCTTAGGACATTGAAGGACCAGGTGTATGATGCCAAAAGAAATGCAATAGTAGCCGGTAAGTAGTGTCAAGCGCCGTCTCCGCAGGGTCTTGTGCATCTAGCTGACAAATTTGCATGATTCTTCTTTCCATAATGTGCTCTCTGGTCGGGGTAATCATTGAAACCATTGCAACAACAACACGGTGTCATGGGCAATGTGGAAAATCATTTGCTCCATGCCGTACAAAAAAAAAAAAAAAAAAAATGTTTGGGGGGGGGGTCGGTCTCATCACTGCGCAAGGGTTTAATCACCCGTTTGTTAATCATTACAACCGTTTGACGTTGACCTGTCTCTCACCTTTTGCTTTATCATTGTTGATTGTTCACTTTGTGGGCGGTTGTTGCATAACGGTGTGACACACAATCGTGCTGTCCCACACTTGTGCCATACTTAATTTTGTGCAATATCACTCACCCTGTGATTGCTGCCAGGGTGCACACTACAAAATGCTGTAACAAATCGGGGCGTCGCAATACAATAGAGCTTAATGCATTAAAAAATGATGTGGCATCCTCGGTGAGCCTAGCGAGAGGGAAGAGAAAACGGTCACTTTCCCCAGATCAAGGCAAAGAACCAGCCTCCACCCACACACCCAGAGCAAGGAAAGAGAAGAAAGGGAGCGAGTTTTTTCGTGCATGTGCAGGCTTTTTACCCAATGGAACAAAGTCAACCAACGCAGCCTGCATGGTATGTCTCGGTTGACACACCCACGACATCTGGAACTGCACAGCTTGTGATCTCTGGAATGGTCAAAAGACTTACATCAGAAGAAACAAAAACAATCATTTGCTCAACCCAGAAGGCAAAGAGTTGTGCACAGACTGGCAAAAGCCACGAGGGTGCCAAATCATGGTGCATGACCACAAGCACAAGTGCTCGGGATGTGGGAAAAGAGATCATGGAGCTCAAACTTGCGCTCTCGCACAAGTGCTTTAAATTTGCCTCCCCTTATAACCATCAAGTCTGAGAAGATGAGATGTAGAAAGCAGGCATATTGGATCTCTTCCCCAACTTGGCCAAGGAGTTGGAAGAAGGCCTCAATGCAGGGATCCCGCAGATCACTCAGACGTTTGTGCCCAGCAATAAAGAATCAGTGGAAACATTGGCAACTGAATTCGACAAGATCGTGGAGGCTGAATTTGTCAAGGGCCAATATCTCGGACCTTTTATGAGGGAACAGGTGGAAGATGTTCTCGGAGCATTCCAGACATCACCACTCAGCATCATCCCAAAGCCAAATAAGCCAGGCAAGTACAGACTCATTCAAAACTTGTCTTTTCCATACACACAGTCTCTCCGAGGGAATGTGCAATCCATCAACAGCAGGATTGATTCATCCTGCTACCCCTGCACCTGGGGAACTTTCAAGTCGACTTACACCCTCATATCCCGATTACCACCAGAATCACAAGTAGCAATCCGAGATGTCAGGGAAGCATATAGAACCGTTCCCATTAAGCCCTCCCAATGGCCAGGAATCATCACCAGACTCCACAGGCAAGACAATTTTGCAATTGATACTATGGACTGTTTTGGTTTGGGTTCAGGGTGTGGTTGCTATGGCAGGGTTAGTGACGCAGGAGCACAAATTATCAGAGCAAATGGAGTGGGCCCCTTATCAAAATGGGTGGATAACCACATCTTTTTCCGCATTTGGAAAGAATTTGTTCAGTCATACAACTCAGCACAGGATAGATGGGCACGAGAGATACCAAATAGCAGGAAAAGAATACACAAAGGAGGAAGAATTTGGTTTCAAGGAGCTAAGAACTGCAATGATGAATTTGATGAATATGATGAAGACATGTCAAAACTGCTCGTGGATTTCTCAGGCCTCAGGCCTCACCCTGATGAAGATCAAGAGTTTGCTTATGCTATGCAAGACATTGCTCACATCTCCGATTGGCTGGGTATTCCCTGGGAAACTGCTAAAGACGTACCATTTAGTGAAGTTGTACCTTATATTGGCTTTATATGGGACATATGTCTATGGAAAGTGTACATTCCCATGGAAAAAAGGGAGAGATACAGACAAGCCATTGCAGAATGGGAAAAAACCAGGACGCACACCCTGGAAGAGGCTCAGCGATTGTATGGAAAGCTTCTTCACACATGTTGCATTAAACCCAAAGGCCAAGCCTATCTTACCAGCCTGGAGGCCTTTATGGGGCTGTTCCGTGACCATCCATTTATGCCACGTACCCCACCAAAACATACAGCAGAGGACCTGCTCTGGTGGAAGTGACTATTTTCTGAATCAGCGGAGAAACCAATATCAGAACCACAGCCCTATGTTGACCTCAAAGCCTTCTCAGATGCGAGCTCATCCACTGGCATCGGCATCACAATCAGACCCCGGTGGAGGGCCTGGAGGCTGCAGCCAGGGTGGAAAAGTGAAGGCAGGGACATTGGATGGGCAGAGGCAGTCAGATTCCTCCTTTTGGTATCCACCATTAACTGCATGGGAGCTATGGGGAAGTGATTCAAAGTCCACGGTGACAACTGGGGCATTGTGGAAGGATGGTGGGTTAGCAGGAGCCATGACAAAGCCATCAATGAAGTCTTCAAGCTCATCCACGCCACATGCCAGCAGTACGGCATCAATGTATGCACTAGATATGTTCAAAGCGAGCATAACCCAGCCAATGGCCCATCAAGAGGTATATTCTATGAAAGAAGCCTCATGCTACCCACAGTCGAAATACCCCACTCCTTTGCCCACCTTGTGGCCAACTTCACTGAATCTGAACTCAGTGAAGGGAAATACCTCAAACATGAGCGAAAAGGTCCTTTTAGACAAACTAAGAAACATCAGAGTGACAGGAAAAGGTCACCCAAGGAAGTGCTCGAGCAACAGACCAACAACTGGGTCTTATATGCAGAGCACTGGAACAACACATAGACGTTTTGATTTGCCCATCCACTCCAACAGCTGCAAACTCAAGCGCAAGCCACATCCATACGCAGCAGGATTAGAGTTAGAGCCATCAATTTTAAGACCTCATGTCTTGGCTCAAGAGAGGCTGAGGCTGTGGTTGCCACACCAAATCTCAGATGCCAAAACAAAGCCACAGAACAGTCAATCAGTCACCGAGGAAGACGAAAGAAGAGTATTCAAAGTTTTGAATGAAGCTTGGGCACAATCAACCAAAGAGACATATGGCACAGGTCTACTACTGTTTCATGTGTTCTGCGACTATCGGAACATAGGTGAACAGGCCAGAGCTCCTGTCACAGCAAGCGTGTTAGAAGCGTTTGTAGCAGCACTAGCGGGGGCTTACTCAAAATCTGCAATAGAGAATATTTTGGTGGGGATCAGAGCTTGGCACCTATTGCATGGGGTGGCATGGAGTATTGACGAGTCCAGAATGAGAGCTTTGGTCAAGGCCGCTGATAAATTAACTCCTCTGTCCTCTAGAAGAAAGAAAAGAAGACCGCACACACCAGCATTCTTAGAAGCCATGTACCTACAACTAGGCATGACCGAGACGGAACCAGACCCACTCAATGTGGCAGTCTTTGCATGTGCAACAACCTGTTTCTACAGTGCAGCTCACTTAGGAGAGTTTATGGTGCCCACGCTGTCCTCCTTTGACCCCACAATGCATGTAAAACCACGAGACATAATGAAGTCGACTGACCGAGCTGGGCTTGAAACCACAGCCTTCCGTCTGCCGAGGACAAAGACAGCAGTCCACGGAGAGACAGTATCTTGGGCTGCACAAAATGGCTTGTCAGACCCAAAGACAGCCCTTGAAGTTTGAATGACCCACCGCCAGATGGCCCTCTCTTTGCCTACAAGAATAAGAAAGGACAGTCAACAGCTTTAACTAAGAAGAAATTCTTAGGAGTCCTCACTAAGGCAGCAAAGGACGTGGGTTTGGAGCTGCTACAAGGGCATGGCATCAGAATTGGAGCGACCTTGGAGTACCTCATGAGGGGGGTACCATTCGAAGCTATGAAGGCGATTGGTTGTTGGTCCAGTGACGCCTTCTATGGATATTTGTCAAAGCACAAACAAATACTTGCACCGTACCTGCAGGCAATACCATCACTGCATGAGTCGTTCTTAAGACTGACTTTGGCATTCAGAAAGTGACAAGCTTGGGTGAGTACTCATCATTTTTATTGCCTCAAGGAGCCATGCTGGAAAATGGGGGTATTGCATTAGTTTTTTGACATAAGCGATGCATCGTGGGCTCCTAATGGCACAAGGGGAATCGCAGCTGATCATGGTTTTTGCCTCTTTTCTTCTTGGCAGAATTTTGCGGAAGGCCGGAGCATGCGGCACAGGGCCAGCGTCCTCACCCATCCTCTGTAGAGAATATTTGTATAAAATGTGCTTCATTAAAATTGTCATAACAATTAAAATATACTATAGTTTTCCTGTCCTCACGTGACAAAGTCAAAGACTGAACATTCATCATTGCAGCCTCAGTTCTGCCAAAGCAAAAGCTGCTTGCACACTCCCTCTATGCATCATACTCTACGCTCCACCCTTGATGCTACAGCAACCGTAAAACAAACATGATGGGAGGACAAGAGAGGAGAATGGAAGAGGATGGGAAGGATCAGGGAAGAGGGAGAGAGCAATGGAATGGGAGACAATGTGGAACCAGGTGAAACCATGAATACAGCATGGTTTCATGAGACACGATTACCCACATCCCAAGACACAGTATTAAGCAGACGGAACGATGGTCCAGGGGAAAGGAGAACAGTATAAAAGAGAGGGTTTTTGGAATGACCAGGCAAGCAATCTGATTGCCACAGCACAGTATCCCCAGTGAGCGGATTACTTAGGCCTAGGAGCTCTAGATTGACTTCTGCGGTTTTGATCAATATATCATTTTGAACCAAATTTTGAGTCTGACAATAAGTCTACTCCAAGTTAAATCAATAAACTCATATTTGTTACATTTTAAAGTGTGCAATAAGTGTTACTAAAAGCTCCACAAAACTTGTGAAGTAGCTTTGCCATAATAAAGTTGACTTTTAAATTATTATTAATAAGTCAAGCTACCTACAGCAATTACTACATTTCGCATCAATACAGAGTGGACTTAAAGCTGAAGGAGAACAAAGGAAAGACAGAATAAAAACACATTATCGGCTTTGGAAAAGTATATACTAATGGAGCAGTCTCTATATATGGTCACTAAATGGCCTGTCAAACTTAGTGACCAGCACTACACCACAACCTTTATATATCAATCACGAAGCCTCCAAGACTTCGAAGCAACGCTGCATCAATCAACAGCTACATCCATCCTGGCCAATGCACTATCTTCCACTTCCGCATCTTCTTCATCGCCCTCCTCCGCAACCGTTTCTTTAAAGCTCTGCTCCAAAGCTTCAAGATAATAACTCGCCTTCCACATGTCTTTAATCTTAAAGTTGGCATGATCAAGAGCCAAAGCCACAATGGGGCGGAAGTCACCGTTTCGCGGACGCTGGAGGGCAGAAGGAGGCATTCTAGGATAGCGAGCAGAGAAGTGCGTGAGAAGGATGTGTTCTGCTCGCATACGCCTACCGACATCGAGGGCCTGCCCAAATGTACTATGTGCCTTTTTTGCTGCCATTTCCTCCTGGTCATCAGCCATGGTGGCCTCATGGATCAGAAGCGTCGCGGCTTTACCCGCGTAGACTAACGAGTTTGTTGGCTCAGTGTCGCCGGAGAAGCTGAGGGCAAGGTAAAAATATCGAACTCGGCTCAAGGACATGGTACGTACACAACACTCCAGCCGTCTCTGTGCTTGATGACCACACCATAGCAACGCGTCCTATGACGAACATCAACGGTATTGATGCTCTCGAGTCCTAGAGCCACGCGTAAAGCAGCCGCGTTCTTGAGCGACCTGCGGTCAGGCGTTAATGAAACTGATTATTAGAATTACGTAGAACCTACAGATTGATATCGGTCCAGGGCTCGGAGCCACCAACCTGCCATATCCCGGAGGTCTGATATACGCCCGCATTTTTCCAGTGAATTGATTCACTCATAACAGGAATGACCCCATTCCCTGACGGGTCGTTGAGACCCACATCCTGGATTTCGGAAACTTCGCGAATGTACAAATGTACCGAGCGGATGGTGACAAGGTAAAGTGGTTGCGATGGGGGTGGATCAAGCTGCAACGATACATAAGGAGTTGTCATTAGCCGAATTTCACCTTACCTGTCGCCGTTTTGCCAGGAGCTCAGCCAATCCCATGTGATGGTCCCCGTGTATGTGACTGACGTATATGCATTTAAGGTTACGCAACACGTCCCAAACGTTATTTTCAGCTCCATCGTCAATACCAAACTGGCGTGCGAGTTGGCCCCAAGTGCCTTCACCTGCGTCCAAAAGAATATTTCCCCAATTGGGGATCTGAACGAGGGTAGAGGATACTAAAAGAAATTGAGTATTGACAAAACAGGGATAGACCAGATGCGACAAACCATTACGATACTTGGTTGGAAGAGCGCTACCGGTACCCAAAGGGATTACCTTGACATTCGACCCCGATGACGCATGCAATTTTCCGCTCGAAATATGCGCCTCGATATCCTTTTTCGCCTTTGCAAACAGCTTCGAAGTCCCTTGGGAAAGAATAATGGGCTTGTTGGAGGTGACCGTTTTGTGGAAGGAATCATTAAGTTCTCGAACTGTCGGCGGGTCCGATTTACGCATATTGACCTCGAGGCCAGCAGATAAGATACTTGAGTTTTTAGGAATATTAGGAATCGCTGTATACATCAAGGTATAGTTGGAGATCGCAAACAATGAAAGATAGGCTGAGACGTACATTTAAGGTCACGTTTTGGTGAGAGCGAATAATGAGGGATCGGGAATAACTCAGAATCTAGTTGATTCATACGAAGTTGACTCAATGCTGCGCTTGTGAAAGTTACAGGGTCGGGTGAGTGTTCATGCGAGGAAATTACATGCTAATGATCAGTGTAAACAACTGTTGAAAAGACTAAAAAGGAAAGGTATAGCCGCTCTTACATGCGTATTAGGTGAGAATCCATTCATGAATTCAATATATCTCGGATCTTCTAAAACATCTTTACCCAAAAGGTGGAAAACAGAACGGACAGCATGATCTTTAAAATCCTCGGGACGATGGGAACGAAATTTGGCATAAAACGGATTTTCAAATGCAACTATCAAGGCCGGGATATGCGCCACGGTCGGAATATCAAAAATGATAACCACCTATCGGCGGATGAGCCGGAAACAATGAGTGAATAGAAGTCTAAATCTCACCCCAGGTGATTCGCTTTCACCAATGCAGTCTTCAGGTCGCACGATCCTCTCCACCATCTCACCGTCAACCATGACTTTGACAGTTACCGAATTCCCTCTCGTGAGTTGTGCACGAAGAGGACCAGATGGAAGACCCAGCTCGTCCGCCGCTTTGGCATTAAACTTGCCTCGGACACGTGGACCGACAATGACGTAGGCCAATGTTGGTGAAAGTGCAGTGGACGGAACGAATTTAGGCAGTTGAGTGTGAAATCCAGGTGGGAGACGTGGCCGATAACGCCTAAATGTTTCGACCTAAAGCTTGATAAGGTACAAAAATTATTGGCAACTAAAAATGAAGCTCACGTTTTCGGAAGTTTTGAAGGATGTCGCGCATTCTCGCGACGCTGAAACATTGGTCGGTGTGGCTGATGAAGTCGAAGCTTTGGAGTTATCTTAAATTCGGCCCTGAGGGTGATCTATATGCTAGACTCACTATCCGTTTCGGATTGGCGACCTTTCTTTCTTGGTCTTGGATCGAAATCGTCGCGGTCACGGTGCACTCTTTCTTGCTTGACATCCGTGCCAGGAAACATGAGTTGGATTATCTGCCTCCTCCACTCATCCGCTGCCTCGCCTTCAAGAAGTGCAGGAAGGTTTGAAGACTGTTTAGAAGATGATGAGCTGCTAAATGCTTGCTGCATTGCAAGATGACCAGGTGAAGTTGCGCGTTTACGTTTCTGACCAGCTTCAGATAGATCCGTGGACAACTCAGGATGGGGATGGGTGGTCGTGTTCTGAGATTTAGTTGAAGGTAGGATAGGTATGCCGTACACGGTAATAAGCGCATCTTTGAAGAGTGGTTCGGGAGACGCAGAAGGAGTCCAAGAAGACTCGACAGGGCTGAGATTGAGTGAATCTCTGAAAATAATGTTAAAAAATAAGATAGAGAATAGGTTGCTTATGAGAATGTACCTGAAAGTATACATACGCATTGTGGACATGAAATGTAGTAGACCCGGAGGTCCAACAATGTGCAAGCGAGGAATCGTAGCATCAGCAAAAGTCATGAGCAAACCTTCAAGATGAATAAGGCTTGTTTCAACGACATTAAATTCTCATATAATCTGACCTGGTAGCCCACCACATCGTTTGGTCCTTATATCGGTGAAGAACAATCCTCTAGTTCTTTTCCAATTCGCGGCGCTTTGCAAAAACGAGCGGGTGGTATTCTCACCAGCATTGAAGATGTACTTTGCCTGATCGAATGTGACGATGATGGTAGGCTCTGTGTCAGACGATAAGGCCGTAAGGACGGAGGTGGACCAAATCATCGCTTTAGCTTCCGCCTCGGTGCGGTATAGTCTGCGAAAAAGCCAGAGCGGGCAGAGAGTTCGACTCTTCGAAATAGACGCAAGAAACCCCAGCTTGCGGCGGAAAAAAACGAAGTCCAATACAGAGCCGACGCGACTCTGACGACCTCCTTCAAAGTGCGCGAGAAATGTGTGCTTAGGTAAGTGACAAATTGCTGAAAAGCTCGATAAAATACAGACACGTGCGCGATCGTCAGAGTTCCGCCGCTTGTCACATTTCAAAGTCAACTTCGCTTTCCCTATACCTTCGATTTGGGGAGGAGTCATGTCTTATATCCTCAGGAACCTATGCCTCATCCTGTCACTTGCTGTAGCTGTTTTCCAGCCTGTTTTTGCACACGAACACCATGACGAGTTGACCGAGGAAGCTGCGAATGCACCTACGGACGCTATCCTGTGGATTCATATATTCTTGCAGGCTGCAGTTTGGGGCATCTTATTTCCGGTTGGAATGGTCCTTGGGATTACTCGAAGTCGCTGGCACGTCCCTCTCCAGGTGGGTTATAGCTTCTGCCATTTGAGACATGCCTGATTTTCTTTTGGTAGAGTGCTGGTTTCCTGTTGACGATCGGCGGGTACATATTAGGTCATTCACATCAAGGGCGACAGTTCTTGCCTTCTGCTCACGACAAGTTTGCGTCGATACTATTCGTTCCCATAACTGGTCAACTATTGTTGGGAATATATCTTAAACTCCATATCCACGAAAAGACATTGAGACCATGGGCAGTTCGAGCTCATGGCATCTTGGGAAAAACGTGGCCCATTCTTGGCTGGGTACAAATGCTCTTTGGTGTCTTGACCTATCGCAGCTACTGCCGTGGAGACAATCTCGGTGTGTCTGCTTTTTGGATTTTATTCAGTCAAAGGTCTTATCTGACCGCAAGGACAATGTCTTGCCCATTACATAATGGGAAGTGGTTTTATCGCGTATGCTACAATCATGGCTATTATTTTATGTGTTGGAGAGAGCTGGGTGCGGCGTAGCGGACGTAGCCCTGAATGGTGGGATTCCTGGTGCGTTGATTTATCCTTCAATCGCATGTGTCCAAATTGAAATTTGGTTGGGTCAGGGTCATCATGCTTTGGGTACGTCTCGAAGACATGCCAGGTCTGTGTCCCTGCGCTCACAAAACATGGACGACACCCAACAGGGTATCGGTGAGTCTTTTCGAAAATCTATGACAGCTTCACGTAGTAGCCTCATCTCTCTTCAAGTAAATACATTTACCGAGCACCGCGGATCTATATGGTCTGTGAAGGATATGCAGCACACGTAAGAGTGCCTGTCCGTCAGAGAACATCGACTCACCTTTAACTGATTCCAAGAATACTTGGTGTTCTTTGTACGTGCATCCGTTGTAATTACTCTCTCCATTAACGCCTTGCGGTTGTATAGGGTGGGCAGGAGGACTTCTAGGAGTCTTCCTCTCTCGCAACAATCAACGCAATGTCATCCCTGGAATAATGTGAGAACGGTCTTGGTTTTGTATGTCGCTCAACCACTATTGCAATAGAATCATTTTGACTGGGTGGGCAATGTCTGAACATGCCCAAGCGCTGATGCTCTCTACCAAGGTCAAAGATCTCACGCCATGTCATCACCTTACTCATGTAGTTCTCAGGTGCACGCAACCTTTGGATACACCCTTATGCTTGCAGGCGCCACGCGCATCATTGAGATATGTTTCTTTGTGCCTAAGTACTGGCCTGAAGTAGACGATGATCGTACAAGCGAACATACTCTTGCTGAACGCAGTCCTAGGTTCCCTTTAACAATTGATGCCTCATCATCTGACTGTACGAAGGCGGCGGCTTCGAGGTCCTTCCGTCACCTCCCTCCCTTCGTAAGTCTATAACTGTATGAAATGTTTCGTAACTCAACGTCAGTACTTGGACAGCTCCTCGTTGCCGCTGGGTGAATGATTAATTATGTAACTTTGTGTCCCACTAACGACGAGTATACAAGGCTCTTGTTCATGTCAGCAACAGACGAGGAATTGGACTTCGTTCACGACAATCAAATGGACCACGTAACCTATATACTCATTATGTTCAGGTGCGCTCTTCACGTCACTCTCCGCAACTTGACATCGCTTACACAATGCAGCATTGCATTCTTCATATATACCTTCATTGTTTTCCTCCTCCATATATATTCCACGACAGGCAGTAACGCGTTGCGTAAAAATTATCCAGCCGGAGGAGGTATTGAGTTGACATCAACTAATATTCGAGCAAAATGGTACGCTCGTGTGCCGAATCCAGAACGTGAGGTGGAGTCGTCACAAAGATTACATGTAATTGGTGATGACGAGGACTAATTCATTACCGACATTATTTTACATACGGCTGGATATTGGTCAGACAGGTTCTACGCAGAGTCTTTCGTAGTCGGAGAATAGACCACGCGTCGAAACATGTGTCATATTTGGCCACTCCGCGCATAATAAATAAACCAGGCACTTGTAAGCACTGAAGAGCATCCGTTTCCTCCAACGTGAATATTGAATATCGAATGGCGGCCACAATCGGCAAATCCGCTCTCCTCCTTGGCGCAACAGGTCAAACAGGCCAAAAGATTCTCCTTGACTTGCTTCAATCTCCTGACTTCACCCAAGTCGGCGAATATGGACGTCGCGTGACGGACAAGAGTACCCTTCCTGCCTCAAGCATAGACAAACTCGTACAGCGGATAATTGATTTTGAGAACCTCAAAGAGGCCGGGTTGAAAGAACATAAATGGGATGTTGTCTTTATTGCGTGCGTATTTGAGGCCTGCACTAGGGTCGTTGAGGATAGGGCGTTCTAATGTCACCATGCACTCAGCCTCGGAACGACGAGGAAATCAGCTGGGAGTGCTGCTGCGTTTGAGAAGATTGATAGAGAGTGAATCCATTTTTGCTTACAATTAAACTTTCAGCCTTTGAATAATTCCAGATATGTCGTAAATGCTGCTCGTGAGGCCAAATCCGATGCTTCCGACCAGCGACTTGTATATGTCTCTGTATGCCACTTCCCACCCTTGCCTCCGTGTTCACTTTGGCTTGACTTGGACGTAATGATTATAGTCTGTTGGTGCAGACGGGTCATCTAGGTTCCTTTACACTAGGTGAGGTTCTATATCATGACCAAGTCCCCTTTGTACTTCAACTTTTGTGCTTCCCTTATTAGGAGCAAGGGCATGACAGAGAATGCACTTGCGAGCTTGGGTTACAGCGATACAATCGTATTTCGACCTGCGTTCCTGCAGGGTACAAATCGCGACTCCACGCGACTTGGAGAGTCTCTCGCAGCGTGAGTTTTCCTTAGTTGCCTAGTTACCAGTTGAAGGCCATTTTAAAATGTATCATTCATCGTACAGCCCGATTCTCTCGCTCGTATCTTACTTTTCCAATAATGCTCGGATCAATGTGCATCTGCCATCGCCCAGTCACCGTCTTTAGTTCGCTAACTGGCTCTGTCCAATAGATTTCCACGCTGGCTAAAAGCATTGTCGCAGCAGGAACGCTTGGATCTGCTGGGTTGCCCGCCTCAGCATTGGCTAGCCGAGTAGGAAGAGAAGGCGCATCCTTCACCCTCATCAACAATGATGGAGCCCTTGCCCTTGCTTCTGCGGCGCAATAGAAAGCTGTGATTACAGACTCATACTTTGTGACGGTCTGCCAATTACATAATGTTCCGGCAAGAATGAGCGATAAAATGAATCCTAAAATATGAAGACAACTCAGCTGGGTATCCTAACTGTGATCGGTGTTCTCTAATTTATATTGATGGATTTCTTTTTCATATCCTCGCTTAGTTCTGTTCACGAAATGAGTCATCTGACCTAACGACCCAAAAAATCTGCTCTTATCAACGTTCAGTGTCAATTATCGGCTGCAGGTAGCTCAAATCATAAATCAGCATCCTTTAGAGCACGAAAATATGACATGCCCTCATCGTGACCTGCGTTTGGCAACTTCCTAATCAAAGTTGTCTCATCCTCATAGTTGAACCACTGCCCGGAAATACAGCTCGAAGTTGATATCCCTCGTTTGCATGTTCTGGAAGTTATCAGGCGCAGCAGTTGCATGCTCGGAATCGTAACGCAGGCACATGTCTATGTGGAAGTTGTTATCCTCCGCCCATATGTTTCCAGACTCAGCCGTTGTTTCCTCTGGGCTGAACCACTGCCGTAAATCTTGCTCGAAGTTGATATTCTCTGCCCGTACATTCGCAGGTGCGGATGACCCATAGGGATCATCCAGTTGGACCACTGTTCAAAGTCACGCATGAAGTGGGAATATGTGTTTGGTTGGAGGATATCTTTCAACGTGTCTGCCACATACCCAGTGAGGTCAAGTGTGAAAATATTCAGACCAAAGTAGTCTGGATGACGTCGTGGGGCACTCGATGCGGGAGCTTCCGCGTTCTTGATTTAGATACTGAACTGTGACCAAGTCCTTTGCAAGCAGTGCCGTTGCCTCGGTTTCTTGTCCATAATCCAGGTACAAACGTAATGGTCATCGGCTCCGGTGTGCCAAGGGTCTGTCAAGTTTTATCTTCCATTGGAATTAACCCAACGCTTTCAAACCCTTGGTGAGGTACACATGTACAGCCTTTGCAAATTTCATCCCGATGTAACACATGTTCACAAATTTGCTTCTAACCGAGAAGGCCTTGTTTGATCTACGCTGTACATATTAGATAAAACAATTTTATCTTTCCAGATACACTGCTGACAGTCAATTGTGTTTCCTTGGGAGGGAAAAAGTGAAAAAGAAACCATGTTATGCCATTTTCAATGTGTTAATTTCTGATGGAAAAGTTTTTAAACAAAGGAAGGTGCCTTTTTTGACAGTGAAAAACTGGAAAAAAAAAACAGATAACAGAATTCTTTAACCTTTTTTTTTCACCAGGAACAGGTTCTGGCCTCGGTGGTGCTTAGGAGATCATGTTACTTCAGGTCACTTCCAAAGATTCCCTCACTCGAAGAACATCTGGATTGCATATCCTGACAAGTCCTCCTGTCATGGAAGGAACATACAACATGCGTTCGCTAATGATACAAAGACAGGACAGTGCAGATAAGCGCGTGATGCTGGTAAAGTGATATCTTGTGATAACATACTCGGTAGCGTCCTAGAAAGCATCGGGCGTTCAACGTTCATTAATTGCTGTGCTGCCAGGTGTTGGAAAGAAAAGGTTGGTTGGACGTCGTTTATACTATATACTCTGGACAATGGATATGTTTAGGAATGCTGAGAAAATTGGACTTGAGTTTTGCCTCGGTTTACATGACTATTGATTCAGTCGAGGCTCAAGGAATGAGAATCCTGAACCGAGCTTGCGTATTTCGGGATGAACGTCCGTTGCGATCGCGGCCGCAATGCGTCGATCATGAAACAGGATACATACTGCCTACATATCAAAGTTATGCAGTGCAAAACATACTTTTGTGTGCAATGAGTAGGTTTCAATGCTTGCATAACACGGGGCGGCATTGTTTCTCGAGGCTTATAAAACGACTGTGAGTGATATTTCCTGCAGTATCCCGCGGCCCACAGAAATTAGAACGGTGTGTGGCCGGTTCAGGCTCACCACAATCTGTCCCTTGATGCTGATATGCTGCTGATCTTGTTCATCTCCTGACAGATCCAGATCCAATATCTGTACAGTGCCTCAGCAGGGGTTTCCGGGCAAGAGATTTGCGCGGAAGAAGTACATAGTCTACACTGGCGTAGGTGTTGCAGGGCCGCGTGCTGCGTGTCAAACTTGCTCACGGTCAACCCGACACTGCTTCATCATTGTACACTGTACCACAGTTATGTCTTCGCCACGGAGAGAACAAGCCTCGTTCCCGATCCGTCCACCGCGCTCGCCGACGGGATCAATGAGCAGACCGGTACACTCTCCGATGGGTCCCCGCAATCGTCTCCCTCGTACTCCTGTTGAAACTTCCCCACGCGATTCCATCCTCTGTATTGACGAAGCGACGCCCGCATATTCTTCATCGCCTGTTCGATCAGAGAGTGGTTTACTGCCGTCTATCGAAGAACTAGTCATCCTGCCCCTGCCACCAGCCTCGCCTAGCGCGACTACCGTCCTCTCGCCCAAGCCCTCGGTTACAAGGGTCATTCCCAAACCCGCCACGCTCGTTGCGGCGCCCACGCTCTCTTTTGACGCAGAACCTCTAAAGTGGAAGGCTCTTCCCCACGAGGCAGCATTATGTGAGTCGACGTTTGACTTGACACCTGTCCTAACACTTAGTTACTATAAATACGAACAGGGACCTTGGATAAAAGCGAATTGCAAGAGATTGTAAGCCGCGCCATTCGGCGGACTACACCAGATACATTCATTCGTTTGCTTTCGCTTGATAATCTTGACACAAACCTTCCAGCCGAGGTCGATCGTCTGACAACCCTCAAAGCGAGTAAGCAGGCTCAATACCGTTTCCTCGTCCAGCGCAGAACAATGACACTGCAAGCACTCAACTCGAGCTTCATTGCTCCTGAAAAGTCAGAGCCGGGCGATGATGGGGTACCAACAGCCAGCAAGCTCGCATTGGAGCTCTCGAAGACAACGGCAGAGTGTGACAAGATCATGAGGGAACTTCTTGTCGTTAACGATCAACTAACACAGATTTCAATTCTGAAAGAACATCATCTCTCGAGCGCACTTTCTGTGGCATTGCGGAAGGTAAATTCAATTTTCCAATCCATCTGACCGTGCTCTCATGATATAAAAGCTCAATAAAAGCTACTCAAAGCGTACAAATGAACTGCTAGGTGCAGAACAGCGAATATCTGAACTTGAGGCTGCTTTGGAGGACGCCTGGAGAGAGGCGGAGAGGTTAGCGCAAGAGATGGATGAAATTCAAAGAAAAAATATATCAGCACCATTGGGGAATGGCTCAGACGACGGAGTAGATGGGGATGACTACACGGAGATTTTGGAAGATGAAGAAGCTGTCATTAAAACCGCCGAAAAATTCACGATCCACTCACGTCGTGCCTCACACATACCTGCAGAACTCCTCCTTCAGTCACGCAATACAGTACACATGCAGAGCTCACCTTTGATCTCGTCGCTCTCTCCCACGCCCCGCGTCTCCGCCATTGCACCTCCGTCCGCTATATCTGAAGCTGTCGCTGAATCCGGACCATTGCTACTCCCGAGCCAGGACAACGACGCGGCCAGCGTTAACAGTGTGCGGAGCACCAAGAGCGCTCGGAGTGGTAAGAGCTCACGAAACCTGCGCTCTCCCGACGGCACGCGCCTAAGCCTTATCGCCGCCGCACGCACACGAAGTACTCGCGCCTCACAGAACAGCCTCAGGCTCAGTAGGTCCAGGACACTAGCGCACCCACCAATGCCCGACTTGCCTCTCGAATTAGTAGGGATGTCCATATCGACCCGTTCGTCCCGCGTGTCGGCGCACCCATTATGGAAGGATTCAGGGAGCGTGATATCTGTCGCCCGGTCGAGGCGTACAAGTCTCAGCGATATTCGAGTCGCACATGCGTCCAGAGAGTCGTTAGCAGGAACGGTAACGATGGACGATATTTACATTCGGCTACAGTCACAAGTGACACGTCAGTTAGAGAGTGATATAGAGGTGGTAAGCCGTACGCCTCCGCCTGTGCTCAGACGTAAGTTTTTCTCATCATTTTCAACGTTGTCCTGAGATTGTCGACTTTCTCTAGCCCCTGTCGATGCTTTTCCAAGTCTTTCGAATGCGTGGCTTATGAACGAAAAGTCCACATCCCCACCTCTAAAGCCATCTAACTTGGAACGCTTTCCATCCATCAGGCGACCAGTTCAGAAGTTCAAAAGTTACACCAAGCGTTATTCCCTGCCATTCCCTTTGTTCAAACACAAGCTATCAAAATCGTCATCGTCTGGGCAAAGCGTGTCGTCGTCAAAATCGGTACCGGCGAAGCTTCACTGATTGGATCAAGGTCTCGGACCTGAGGCCTGAGGGACATTCTCCTCGACTTTCGTTCATGTCTTTCATGTCTTTCATACTTATGACTGTCATTTCTTCATTTTTTTTTCCAATCATACCAATATCTCGTTTATTCTTGCACTGTGGTATCATTTTATACAGATGATATATAGATTCCAACGCTACCTGCCGCTCTCTCTCTTTTTTTCTGTACAGTACTTGGAGTATCTGCCTGGATTAATCACGTTGACCTGATTTTCAGTTTCTACACCAGAAATGGGTATTTGTAACCTTACTACTTTTGATTGGTTTTCTAGATGGTTGCCCTGTACAATGTAATTGTATCCTTTTCATTGAAATCTGGAGGCTGCAGTTTGAAAGTATAGAGCAGGTTTAACATCCTATACATACAGCAAAATGCAAAATTTGTGACTGGCTTTGAGTGGTACATGTCTCGAGCAGATGCTTCTTTGCATGGTTCATTTGTTGGGAAATGGTGAAGAGTATCATACCAAGGTCACAGTGGTTGGTGAATAAAAACTCATATGGTTGTGGCAAACTTTATCAAGATGTTCCATCAACCCCCTCCTCATCATACACAAGCTGCAACATGTGCCTTGCATCTTGTTGAAGCCCCCAAACTCCCGCCTCCAACTCAATATTTAGATCCAGCCTAAACCTCACTTTGTTCGGTCAAAACTTTGGTTTTTAAGCTCAATGCTCAATTTCATGTAATCCCACCAATTACTACTTACCATAAAGGGACTGTGTACATAATACATTTGGATAGAACCATATTTCCTGCCATTATGAGATCTAGTATAGATTGAGGCCTTTTTACAGATTTTTTGTCTGCAAAACTCAGAAAGTTTTTGTTCTTGTTTGATTCAGCTGTTATTTATGTGTTTGTTGTGTTGGAGTCTAACCTGTCTTACTTTTGTGTGGTCAGCGACCAGTTGCACCTAGTAAGTAATGATTAAGTGAATTCCTCAGTGCGTTACAACGAACTGTATTTGAAGATACCTAGTAAGTAATGATTAAGTTAATTCTAGGTATTGTAGTCAGTAAGTATGTGTGTCTAAGTATTTGAGTAAGACGTACCCTCAGTGCATTACAACAAACTGAGGGTACTGCATGTCTATGGTGGGTTAATATATTCTACGCTGGACAAAGCAAGGTGATTGTATAAAGCAATTGGTGGCCAGTGGCCCTGGCGTTGTGGCCGTGGTATCCATTATAATATCACAGATATCACAACCCCGACACTCCTCCTTACCACAGACACGACTGGATCATTCTCCTCCTCACGTTGGAGTTAGGACATGCCCAGCATGTGACACAAGCATATGAAGAGGGGTCTTGGGATGGCTTTCGTGAATATGTCAGCCATGTTGTCTCTAGTATTGATGTATTTTATGACTATTTCTCCCATGTGTGTGCATTCTCAGATAAAGTGGTATTTTATATCAGAGTGTTTTATGCATGCATGTGCTGTGGCATCTTCAGAGAGAGTGATCACTGCCTTGTTATTGCAAAAGAGAGTCATGGGTGTTGCTGTGAAGTCCCATCCAATCCCTTTCATCAGCATTTGTAGCCATATGCATTCCTGCATTGATTTGTAGGCCGCCATATATTCGGCCTTGCATGACAAGGTTGCTACTGTTTTCTGTTTTTGGACAGACCAGGAGACAGCCCTGGTGCCTAGAGACCACGCATATCCACTAATACTTCTCCTGGTGTCTACACAGCTTGCCCAGTCTGCATCTGTGAAGCCTCATAGAGTGATCGCAGGACTGCCAAGGTGCAGTCTGAGGTCCTTTGTTCCCTTTAAGTAGGGGAGGAGTTGGATGCCTGCATTCCAGTGTGAGGTGTTGTAACTGTCAAGATATTGTGATAACTGTTGGATGGCAAATGCAATATCTGGTCTGGTCATGATTGCAATATATAATAGGCAACCTACTAAAGACCTGTATGGGAGCTTCGCAATTCTGTGTTTTTCCTCCTGAGTCTGTGCCTCTGGTTTAGTTTGCTGAAGTTTGAGCCCAGGTTCCATGGGTAGGGAAAGGGGATGTGCATCAGTTTGTCTGAATTGTTGGATGACTCGTTCTATGAATGCCATCTGAGAGAGAGAAACTGTGTGATTAGTGTCGTCCCATGATACTGAGACTCCAACAATGTGTCTGGGTCTGCCTAGGTCTGAGATGGTCCAGGATTTGCACATCTGTGCCTTGAATCTCTCGTTCTCCTCCTTCGTGTCAGCTATAGACAGAAAGTCATCAACATGGACTGCAGCTACAACGGTACCTGTGTTTGTCCATCTGTAATATATGCATGTTTTGCATGGTAGGTGAGTGAAGCCCCAGGTGACCATTTGTTCATTGAGAGTCTGGTTCCAGATTCTCCCAGCCTGTTTCATGCCGTACAGTCCTCACAATAGTTTGCATACATAATCTTCCTTCCCTGGTTTTTTGAACCCTTCCGGTTGTTCCATGTATTGTACTTCACTTTCTGGCAGGACACTGTACAAGAAAGCTGTTTTGACATCTATTTGCATGGCATCCCACCCCTTCATTGCTGCAACATGTAACAGTATGCGCCATGACTCCATACGTGCAGTTGGGGAAGTGGTTTTGTGGTAATCTTTGCCATAGATCTGCTCATAGCCCTTAAATATGAAGTGCACCTTGTATCTGACTGCTTTTTCATTCTCATCCCTCTTGATCTTAAATATAGGTCTCCCTTTTCGTACTTTTTGACCGTGCAGTACTTCTGACCATGGAATGAGTTGGTATACACCCATTTCCTTCAATGAATTCAGTTCTTCCCAATACGCTTGTTCCCACCTTTTAGCATCTGGACCTAGCTGGGCTTTGTTCCATGTGTTCGGTTCTTCCTCAACGTTCATCGGCAAAGGTTCAATATCGCCAGGGTGTGAGATAGCTGCCAGTATGCAATCATGATCAATCTCATCTTCATCTCTTGTGTGTCCGGGCGCTTCTTTGTTTGTGGGCACTGTAGTTGGGTTACCTTGTGGCTGTATGGGTACATCATCTTTGGTCACAGGTTTTGCTTGTCTTTCTTCTCGTTGCTCTTTTACTCGTTTGGCACCCTCATGTACCTCATCCAATGTTTTTTTAAGTCTTGTTGGTACCCGGTCTCCTTCTCCAGCAGCTTTTTCTGTGGAATGTTGTGCATGAGTTGATCTGCATGGGATTGTGACTTTGTTTTTGTGGGGCTGTGGAGTGGGTCTCGGTGTTGTAATGTCCACGTTGAGGTAGCTGAGGTCATTGTTGTCGGTCTGTGGGGAGGTAGTAGCCAAGTCGTTGAGCTGCTGGAGGGTAGGGATAGGCGGTTGAGTGGGTGCTTGAGTTTTGGCAATTGCAGGGGATTCATGTCATTCAATGAATTTTACATGGTATGTCTGATACACCTTCTGATTCTTTTTATCCCAGCACTTGTAGGTTTTAGATGCCTGTCCATACCCTATCAACGTTGTTTCAATGGAGCATGGCTGCACTTTGGGGTTATGAGTCTGAATGAGGACAAACACTTGGCATCCAATCTCATGCATGTAAGAGTAGTCTGGGATTCGATTATGCCACATTTTGTATGGTATTTTTCCATTGAGCGATTTTGTGGGGGTTTTTGCATGAAGGTGGGCTGCTGTCATATAGAATTTGTCCCAGAGGAATTCTGGGCAGTCAGCATCAATCCTCATGGACCTGGCTTTACCCATTAGTGTTCTATGCATCCGCTCAACCCTTCCAATGTGAGCTGATGTATATGGAGCACTGTGTTCATTCGATATACCCCTGGAAGCTAGCCATGCTTCCATTTCTGCACTGTTAAGTTCCCCATCGAAACCTGTACGGTACTTGCCAACTCTTAGCCCTGTTTTGTTCTCTCGTGCTCTTTCCCATATCTGTAGTGCTGAGAAAGCTTCTCCCTTGTTTTTCAATGGTATGGACCACGACATGTTGGTAAAGTCATCCACTACGTCTAGTATATAATGATTTCCCAATCTCAACCGCACATTTACTGGTCCAAATAAATCAGCCCATACAATTCTCAACTTCTCTGTTGCCCTATGCCCTTCCTGCCATGTCTTTGGGACAGCCGTGTGTGTCTGTTTTCCCAAGATACAACTATCACATTTTGGCGGAGGGGAGATAAGGGAGGAAGTCGCACCTTTGATCCTGTGATTGCAGGCGAGTTGATGAATAGCCTGGTAGTTCGCATGACCAAGTCGTCTGTGCCATGTCTCTGCACTGATGGTTGTGTAGGCATGTTTGGTATTGGTGCCTGAGAGTTTGACTGCATAGAGTCCCTTGTTCTTCAGCAGTGGGCCTCTCGCTATTACACTTTCAGTGAGACGGTCGACGATGCAGACTTCTTTGTTGTTGAAGCGTGAGTAGGTCAAGTTGTCTGTGGACATGCGACTAACAGATATAAGGCAGACTGTTGAATTGGGAACATATAGTGCTTTCTCTAATGCCAGCGTGTTGCCTTCCATGGTGTGGAGTCTGATGCTGCCCATGCCATATGGAGCTATGGACGATCCTCCAACCCCCTTGATAGCTTTGGGTGCAATGGGCTGAAGGGTGATGTAGTCAGTTTTGCAGGGCGATATGTGGACAGTGGCACCAGAATTGACAAAGAAAGGGTGATTTGCGGTCATCGTGAGAGCTGTATTGTTGTGGCTGTATTGTCTCCAATCAAGAGAGGTCTTTGATTCCTCCTCCTCCTCTTTGATTACGGCCATCCATCCTTCCCACTCTGCATCATCAACCGGCTGGGTTGGCAGACTGTCTGTGGTTAGGCCCACAAAGCCTGTGAAGCCTGTTGTGGTTGACGGGGTAGCTGCTGTTTTGCTCAGCGTCTGGAGTTTCTGTAGGTCATTCTCCTCCATGAGGTATATCTTCCCAGATAGCCCCTTCAGCTGCATGTACTGCTTTGGTCCTGATCTGCCAGATCCCTTTGCCTTCTCTCCTGTTGCAGCTTTTGCGGCGTTGCGAGCAGCATTGAATCCCGCCTTCTGCATAGCACCTCCAGGGTGTGCACAGAATTGTGCCTCATGCCCGGCACATGGGCATCCATGGGTGAGGCAGGTGGTGCAACACCTGAATCCCGCAGGGTAATTGTGGCCAGGGAGGTGCAGTTTCTGCAATTTGAAGCGTCCCTTTGGAGTAGCAGCAAGTGCGGTGTCAGTGGGGGAGTTGTTCACGGCTTTCAGAGCAGTCAGGTTCTGTATGGTCTCAAGGAATTTGCATATGTGATCTGACGTGTATGGGTTGCTTTTAGTCGTATCAGCAAGGCCATGGGAAATCTGGGCTTGTATCAGCTCGTATTGGGGACCATTCAGGCTGTTTAGGAGGGCGACACATTTGAATAAGTCCTTGTCAAGGGTCTGAATTGCAAAAATGCGATTCACAATGTCACAAATATGTCGAGCCGTTTCAGGCAAAGGCTTGCTGGGTGAACATTGAATCCTCAGCACCTCTTGGATTAGAGCCACCATCCTAACGGGTCCCTCCCCTTCAGCGCATGCTTTGACCATGCTAAGCAGCTCTGCTGCTGTCTTGGCATCATTGAGGCCATCATACTCTGAGTCATCCAGTGCAGTGAGGACAACTGCATGGGCAAGATCATTGTTCGCTACCCAGTTACAATGGGCAACAGGTTTGTCTTTTTTGCTCGGTTGGGAAATAAACGGTTCGAAGACATAGGGCTTTAAGCCAAGCAAGGAGAGATGGATTTTAAGGGCTGTGATCCAGCGGCTGAGGCTAGTGGTGGGTGAGTTCCGACTGAACTTCTCCTGCTTCCACTCAGCCCCCCTGATAGATATGGCTTGGACTGATGGAGCAGCGGCATCGTCAGATTTCAAGGGCATCTTGGGTCTAGTAATGTGAACAAGCAGGCAAGGAAGTTATTCGGGTAGGACAAGAACAATGGAGGCACTCTTCCAGGTCAGGCACTGGACAGAGATCTTGGCTAAGGCAAACAAGGATGGAGGGCAACTCCATGTGGGGGCAATCCAATGCAATCAGCGATTGCAGCTAAGCAAGATGGGGAGACTCTAATGAGCAATTGATATTGTGTGATATTCATTGCTCAAAATAGGCCCATAACCTGTTGGAGTCTAACCTGTCTTACTTTTGTGTGGTCAGTGACCAGTTGCACCTAGTAAGTAACGATTAAGTTAATTCCTCAGTGCGTTACAACAAACTGTATTTGAAGATACCTAGTAAGTAACAATTAAGTTAATTCTAGGTATTGTAATCAGTAAGTATGTGTGTCTAAGTATTTGAGTAAGACATACCCTCAGTGCGTTACAACGAACTGAGGGTACTGCATGTCTACAGTGGGTTAATATATTCTACGCTGGACAAAGCAAGGTGATTGTATAAAGCAATTGGTGGCCAGTGGCCCTGGTGTCGTGGCCATGGTATCCATTATAATATCACAGATATCACATTCCCGACATGTTGTTTTTGTTTTCTTTTGCTTGTTGTCTCATCAGCCTTTGAATGCCTGTCCACAAAAATCATCAAATGCCCCCTTATACTTACATAAAGTGCCAATTTCCTTGTGGTTTAAGTACTCAATGTTTATATTTCTTTAGTTCAGCCTGGGTTGCCTGTCTGCAAAAATCATCAAATGACTTATGTAAAGTGCCAATTTCCTTGTAGTTTAGGTAATCAAATTGTTTATATTATGCTTATATATCTTTGTCTTTTTTTAGTTCAGCCTGAGTTATATGGGGACTGCTCCAGTTCTACTCTGGACTTCCTATCCTACCTGTCAGGGGACCCATCTTTCATCCCTCCTTCTCACCCTGTAATCCTCCTCTGGCCACCCCCACTATGATTTTCCTTTATGCATTTCCTCAAGCCCTACTGGCCAGTACCACTTTTAGGACTCTAGCTGCACTGGTTCTCTGTCCATAATTCATTTACTGTCAGTCTTCCAGCACAGCTGCATTGGAACCCTTCTTTCATCTCTCATTCTCACCTTCTACTCCTTCTCTGGCCACCCTCACTATGATTCCTCAAGCCCTATTTGCTGGTACAACTTTTAGGACTCTAGCTATGCTAGTTCTCTGTCTGTAATTCATTTACTGTCAGTCCCCCAGCACAGCCACTTCCAGATTTGGACAGTCTCCAGGTTTCCACTGTTTTAGGTTAGGGTTGAGGCTTTCTGTTATTCTGTACAGTAGCTCCCATGCATCCAGAGCCTTGGAAGCGCCACCTTCAGCATAGGAAATCCCCAGAGTTGTTCTCTTTGGATTTTCCTCTGCCAGGTGTGTAGCTATATCTGTACAACCTTAGATAGTACTGAATATACTTTGGATTTCCCTCTGTGTAATGCAGTTACTGAGCCTTTCACGCATGAGACCGTAAGTCAGAACCTATCAATTGATTCTGGCTACAGTTGTGTAAAAAAGACTACTTGAGGTTACATAAGTAACCTCACAACTTATATAGTAATTACATAATAACTAAGTAAAATAATAACTATAAAG
>JAGGAT010000501.1:0-26690 GCA_017657195.1 Termitomyces sp. T70a | reverse complement strand
CAAGCTTTGGTATTGATTTTATGTTGTCGTCCGCCGACATGTCCTGGGAATACCACATCAAAAATGAAAAACCACATAATCTCTGTTTCAATGCGCACAATCACATGACATGTGACTGCCTGTGTAACCGCACACGAGAAATGAGCTTCACGCAGAGAGAACGGGGGTACAGTGCAATGCATAAACCCGACTTCTCTGCAGTTCCTTACTTCGCCCTCTGTCACCATACACGCCTCAAAGTCGCATCACCCCGATCCCCGTGGTTTCCATACATTCGATCTGCAACGGGACTAGCTCCTCCAGCCTCTCCTCAAGGTCTTTGTCTTGGAAGTGTTGGCTTCATCTGAATCATGTTGACAACGATTCCTCGAAACACGTCTTGTTCTAACGTCGACGGCTTTGACTATTTCAGATATCAGATGACAGTCAACGAATATTCGCTCAATGCCCCTGATGGTGTTAGGTCCTCTGGGACGAACACCCCGCAAAGGTATGGCGCAAAGGTATGGTCATGCAGCTAAATTCACTGGTCAAACAAAGTACAAGCGGGAAAACATTGAATGTCGTAAGTCGTCGTACATATAGACAGAAATCGTCCTGTCGAGGCAACTGGTTAAGCAAAGATTAGAAAGTCAGAGAACCAGACAAGATATAAGTACACATTAGATCTGGAGCTGGGGCGAGGGAATATCCAAAGAGGGTATACATATGACTAGAGTGTGATCAGACTGAAGCAAGACTGTTTAAGATACCTGCACGGCTAGCAGAGCCAAAGCCACTTTCGTCTGTTTCACTCCGAAGCATAGTACCGACGTCTGAACCTGATGCCTGGTTGGCAAGCTTGCCAACGACATCACTCTGCAGCTGCATAGGGACGAATATGACCTTGCTGCCAGATGACTTGGCCATTGTTTGCACTGATGACACAGTCAGAAATGACACTACCTGAGGTAAATTTGTGACTTACAAGCCTCAAGCTGCCGGATCTGCATAGCCGCAGGCGAGGCTAAGATGTCAGCAGCCTGGCGCATAAGCCTGGCAGCATCGACCTCTGCACGTGCAGCAATGACCTTAGACTCTCCGATCCTCTTCTGCTGTGCAGCAGAAGAAAGCGAAGCGGCGATCTCGGCACTGAAAATAATATCCTTAATCAAGATCCCCTCAATTGCCACACCCCATTTATCAGCAACGTCGCCGACAATCTCAGCAATCTCGTACGCGATCGCCTCGCGTTCGGTGACAACACTCTGTACGGCGCGGGCACCTACGACGTGGCGCAATGTCGTCTGTGCGCGCTCAACAAGAGCCTGGCGCAAGTCACTGATACCGAACGCTGCCCGGTATGGGTTGGTAATCTGGAAATAGATGACCGAATCACTGTCATGAGTACAATAAGCTATAAATAAGCAATGACATTATTCGCAATACACACATTTCGACGTTCACATTATCACGAGTGCTGATGGATGAGTAGTCAGTCTGACTGTCAGCAGATAACATGGGAGAAATGCGACAAACATGACAGTTTGACGGCCAATAGGACTGATTTGGATTTTAACATCCACGACACGCAGCGTTTCTGTGCACACGTTGACATAAGTGAGGCCAGGATCTACGGATTTGTAGAATTGGCCGAAACGGGAAACCAGGCCAACGGAACCTGGTGACAGTTTGTCAGACCATGAAGTGTGGAGATTAGACGCGGGGTTGGTAAACCTTGTTGGACGTTACGGAAAGGATTGGGGAAGGGACAGCAGGGAATGGCGCCCACAAATCCTGCACATGTACCCAACGTTTGCAACATAGATCCATAAAATCCATGGGTGACCTAAGATCCGCAGTAAATCAGTAATGAGCCGCAGAGAAGATTTAAACACACGCACATCTCCAACACCATGGTCTTGGGCATAAGAGGGCTAAAAGTCACATATAGGGACGAACCGCATGGGAACTACAGGATTCTCACCTGCATCTCACTTCGCTTCAAAGGCTGGACAGTTACTATCCCTCCTGCGCCTGTCCTGCGCGGACCAACTGGAGCTGGAGCATCATCCGTCACTGCAGACGAACCATAAGACATGCACTATGTTGTGTTTGAGGACATACCATGACCAGCATGATGGTCAACGACATTGCCGTCACCGTCATCAGACAAGGCACGGGCTTTGGACTCGGCGCCGCTCTGGGACATTGTGGGAGGGATTAAGAGCTAGATTGGAGGCGATTGAGCCTTTATAAGACGTTGGGATTGCACAGCACTGAAGCTCTTGGAAGAAGACAGGGACGAAATGGACGAAATGTATGTTGCGAGACAGAATTGGTAGCTCCTCACAGGATCGGCACTAGTTCAAGCTCCGCGGCGTTGCTTCTTCGCACACAGCAAAACCACCTACAATTGTCAACCTTGCACAGCCCTTCCATGAATGTAACTCGACCCTTCCCTGATAGGTGTCATCTGCCGGCAATTCCACCTCCTATCAAAAGCAAATACCAAGTGTATTCCGGTGCGCCCAATCATTCAAGCTCTCGTCGGTGAACTGTGATGAGCGACTGTGAGATAGATGACGTTCGACAGTGCCAAATCTAGCGACACCTTTCTCTGCGCTGTTAGACTAGACATATTTGATACATATATCAAGTGCGTGCATTTGGCCATTCATACGTTCGCGACTACATTTGTCTCGGGCGCTAGTGCAAAAGGAGGCTGGGAATGTTTCACGGCCACACATTTTCATAATGTGTTTTCTTTGATGATGGATTGTTGACATATATGGCGATTTGAAGCTGAAAGCGTTAGGCCATAAGCCGAATTGTCCGAAAATATCCCATTCCTACGAACGCACAAACGCCTCGGGATTACAACTGACTCACAGGACTTGTCCATGGTTCTCCATCTCGCGACGATGTCATGCGATAAACACAAAAACATCGCAAATGGAACCAGGTACAGGTCGTTTCCATGAAAGTAATCCAGTGAGAAGAAAATTACGACCGAAAAGCAGTCGAGTGAGACGAGATTCTCTAGGTAACGGCATGTGTACGACTGTGTGTATCATGGGCCTACAGCGGCGAAATGGAGATAAGCTGTGTCCTGCCTCTTGAGCGAAGGATCTTATGGAGATGAGTCTACCCATAGTAAGATCCGGCTTGACCGTTACAGCGCGCTAGCCTGACGGGACAAACTCATTAACCGATCGAGAAAAACATACACTCTGCAATCCCTTGCTTGAATTACGAGTGTGGTAAAAGTCTTGACAAACGGTAGATATTGTCACAACCCATGTGGGAGTCTTCTCTATGCAACATCTCTGGAGATCCAAGAACAAAAGAACGATGTGTGAGTTGCTATTGTCATAGGTGGAACATCTTGTCAATCTGAGGAAAGTTTACGCAACTTTTCCGGCGGTTATATTCAGATTTTCATGCGATGATTTGTTTCCTCGAAATTCAGATGAGATTAGACCCCACAAGATATAGCAAGTGTTATGTTAAGCGAATAAGAAACTTCACTATGATAGCAATTATGTATACAGTCGGACGCATACCAGGCGAGCGTAGGATATTCAAGCAAGTTTGTTTCAGTAGTTGTCTGTCGTGAAAGTCCATGTTATGCATGACCAAGTTCCATGCAAATCAACGAATTCCGGCATAGAAACAGTACTAGAATAACCTGTCCGCATGGGAGAATGAAAGCTTTTGTGTGTTCGTGGTCGTTCTAGTTGGGACCAAGCAATCAATGTTTGGACCAATCCCGGTCCGACTTCAGTCCCCCAGACTGAAATTGAATCTGTTTACTACCTCATTCTCTTCCATGGCTTCTGCGAAGTATTGGTTGCTCAAAGCAGAACCTGACTCACGCTTAGTGAAGGGCAAGGACGTCAAGGTGGGCCCGAGCTGCTTCTATATGTGATCCCTCTCATCCAGGTCTGATACGAACTAAGCTAGTTCAGTGTGGACGATTTTGAATCTGTAAAAACATCCGCTTGGGAGGGTGTACGCAACTATGAAGCCAGAAATCTGATGAAAGAGATGAAAATTGGAGACAAGGTGTGTATTGAACGTCCTTAAGTTTTCCATTTTGTCAACTGTTACTTCTCATTAATAGGCTCTATTCTACCATTCAAACTGCAAAAACCCAGGTCTCAATTTCTGTCCATTAAACCTTCATGCTCGCCTTTGAACGCTTTTTGTCCTCAGGCATCGCAGCGTTTGCGAAAGTGAGTGCTGTCACTGGGTGCTTTTGGCCTTCTTCTCATTTCAGTCTAGGTCTCCAAAGAAGCGTATCCAGACTGTCGGTGTACCTTTTACAATCCTACTCTCAATTCTGGCCTGACGATTCGACCTTTTGACGCGCTCAGACACGGCGTGGGACGCGTAAATACCCTTAAATCGCCATTCCTGCGTTCATCTAATTGAATATTGTACCGCCTCATAGATCACACCCTTATTACGATGCGGTATGCCTCGGAATGGTTTACCATTATCACAGAAGGTTAATTCAGAACTAGAAAACGAAAAAGGACGATCCAAAATGGTTCATGGTCGACCTGACGTTTGTGTCAAGAGCTACACACTTCATCCCACTTGCCCTTCTGCGTTTTCTTAGCAGCAGAGAAAGTTTACCCCCTGAAGTTGAATACATCCGAGAAGATGGATTCAAGGCGTTAAAAGGTCTGTATTTCATCCTCTACTTCGTTGTCTGACTGACGATGAAGCGCAGTCATGGACCTTGTCGGAAGGGGCCGACTCAGCGTCCAGCGGGTAGAAGAAAATGCTTGGAGGACCATCGTTGCATTAGCAGAAAAAGGTGGATGGGAAGAAATGGATCTGAAAGTGAAGGGGAAACGACCTGCGAAATCGACAGCCGCGGTGCCAAAATCTAAGTCTGCAAAGAAGTCAAAGACACGAAAGGCAAAGAGTGATGCGGAAAGCGAGGAGAAAGAGGACGATGATGAAAGTAGTACTGATGAGGCGCCTCAGAGGAAGCGCGGAGCAAAAAGAAAGGCAGAAGAGGATGAGGATTATTCTGCACGAAGACGTCGAGCAGCGCATTGATTCGGCTTTGTTGGGATGTTCAGATTTATTGCGTATATACTCCACAAGCTTGCTATTTCTCATTACAATTTGGTGTACTCCTTTACCTGGTTACTGTCAACGGTCCAAACAGTAAACACGTGTTCTTTTGTACGATACGGGTCTTCGCTTCTTTTTATTGTTCGTTTTCATTTCACAATAACGCTGTGCCCAAAGATCCGCATCTACAGTATATTTTTGGTCTTCAGACAATAAAAAACTTGTCTCGTTTTCCACGAACGGCATTGGGAAGCCTGGAGTAGTATTGTCAAAGCATCAGGAGTGTATACCTGTCCATTCAAGTGGACTTATAACAAAAGGCTCGTCATCGTTGTACTCCAACTCACTATCATCTTAATGGTTGCTCAGGTTGACGTGGACAACCCCCCGACCTATTCAGAGACCAGTAATCTAGATTCATCGACCTCTCAGATTTTCGAGGCTCATGAAGGCGACGATTCGAATTCTCCTCGTTATTCAGCTGTGTTTGCCCTGCATGGAAGGCCAATCCAAGGTTGCCGCTCATCCCGTCCTTTGAAAACCGAACACTCTTTTGGCCTTCAAATTGGTGGCACTTCATGGGTCCGGCTGAAATGTATCAGTAGGGCTGCGTCTTCCTCCAAAACACCAACATTTGTCGGCGGTGATAAGATCGCAGGTTCGATATTACTAGATCTCGCCTCTTCAACTTACATCTCTTCCATCACGATCTCAGTAAGCTGGAAAAAGGTGTCTTCAATCATATTTTTCGGTTTTGACATCTCACTTAGGTAAAAGGTTGCATTGTCACCTCAGGCACGAATGAAGGATTCTACACCTTTTTGGACAAAACGCATACAGTGTGGTCCAAGGCGTATGGTAATCCACGACATGCTTCCTCCACGCAAAACATAAAACACGAAGGGAGCCTCGATCCAGGAGAATATAGCTGGCCTTTCTCCTTGCCGTTCCCTACGGCTTTTGACTATTCCGATGACCTTGGCTCGGCTAGGAAGAAACCTTATTGTACCCCGCAGTCCTTTTCCGAAAGCGACATACCCATCAGTGTTGAATACAGACTCTGCTTGCACATAGGGCGTGGTGCTTTACGCTCAGACAAGAAGTGAGTAGTCGTCATCTTAACCCCAGGCAAATTTGGTTCTCATTCGCTTAAAGTATCGTAGTGCCCCTTGTATATACCCCAAAAATTATTTCAGATCCTCCGTCTGCTCTTAGGCAATTTTCGTATCGCAATGCAAGACCACTGGTGGGTCCTTTAGAAGATCCTGAAGGGTGGACAACTGTGCCGGCTGTGACAATATCGCATAGCCAGCAACATGTACAAGTAGACTGTCAAGTGAGTTATGCAATGTCTTTATGCAATGTCCCGCTCACCTATATCAAAGCTATCTTTGGCAAACCCCGTAAGTCTATGAGATACACATAGGCTGTAACTCTTGATTTGGGATCTCTTTAGATGTGCTATGCTCGAGGCTCCGTGATTCCTTGCTGGCTTACTTTACAAAGCAACGACGCAGCAGCATTGGACGCCTTGGCTGACAGTAAAGCAATTAAGATCACTCTTCAGCGACGCGTCAAATACCGCCTACGAGGTATACAAGGCAAAGTAATAACTCAAACAACCACAATTAAACGTGCAGTGTGGCGGCCTTATATCGTAGATCATTCTCCTGGGGAGCCAGACATTCGCACACTGGAAGGTGAAATCCATTTATCAAAAAGTCTCGTCTCTACTTCCGATTTTCCTCCCTTCTCAATCGAAGTGAGTGGGATGCTGACTTTTTCTTTCGTCAATATGTGGTTGACCTCCATGCGCCCTTAGTATGTAATCAACTGGTTTGATTTCAAATCTCCTGCCTTCCACCGTAAGGAAGGGGTCGAGACATCTCTCTTAAAGCAGATCATCACGATAGGAGCTTTTTCTGCCAACGGCCCACGGATACGGGAATACTTAATGCGAAAACAAGATGGACATCCAGCATGCTCTACTTGATATATCTGGTCTACTTACAATACTCAACCTTGTCTTTACTCGCATTATCACATGCTTGAAATTACTATAGCTGAATTTGGAGAGCTGCAAGACTACATTTGGTTACGATGGTGGCGCGTGAACGTGTCCCCTGGCAGGAACATAAGGGCACAATACTTAAGCACTCAATGGGAAGATGAACGTTTACGAGGTAAGCGGCCCGGGAGAACCAAGCGGTGGTTCGCGATTTCTCACCAGTACCTTGCCCTTGCGCGCGCTTGCTCCTACCTTTGTCTGATAGATCTAAGTATCCGGCGTTCGTTCTCAATTCCATCTATTCCAAACACCTGCGCTTCATAGATGATGTCTTTGAACCTTGAGACAGAACCAACAGCCTTTTGACGACTCTAACCTCCTGAGAAAGAACTTTTGGACAACCTCTTCTACGAGTACTCTGATGGGAATATTGATGCTACAACAGTGAAACTCGCTATCGTCTGTAAAAATTTTGGCATCGCGGCAATAAAACGGTAACTGATTGGTATCAGGCACTCTTCCAGATTTCTGTATCGCTCTCGCTCAACTCCGGCACGCGAGATTCACCTTTTGGGTACATTTTTAGGTGAAAAGTCAGATAACTTGGATAAGACAGAGAAAGACAATTGTATCTGTATGTTCTGCTTCATTGTTCACATTCATATTCATAGAAGGTACATCCATCCCAATGTCCGTATCTAAAACAACTGATGAAAACTGGTAATACAAAATTGTCCTTGTCCTGTGTTAAACATTATATCCCGGAGGATCATCAATCGGCGTTTCCCCAGAAAGCGAAACAGAAGACGACTCCGCACGAGAGGTATACGTGGCTAGAGTTGATCAAGAGTCAGCTTGCTTGAGGTAGTGACGAATCGATACGTACGCAGTCCATCCTCCTCCTCAGCAGACCTACGCTTCATATATATCGCGCGCTCACGCGTCTTCTCAAGGAGACTGACGAACTCAAACATAGCTCGATCTTTGAAGCGCACTTCTGCTCTCGTACCAGGGTTCAACCCGCCTTCTGTGGAGGGTTTGATCTCAAACGAGAGGTAATTCGAACCGAAGGTAGGTTGCTCAAAACTGGTCGAGAGAATGCAGTGTAGTGGGGCGGAGAGTGAATCGAAAGAGGCGTTGCATGAATCGCTTGTGAAGATCAACTATGGTACGCGTTAGATGATGAAGCGGGGTATCGAGGTCGACGTTGAACCGAAGAATATCCGAAGAAAGAACACATACTCGCTGATCAGTGAGCCACATCTTTCCTAGAGCCTTTAGTTTCCTGCTTCCTCCAGATCCCCCCGCAGTATCGTTGCCTGTGGGTATTGAATCGGGTATTATCAGTGAGAGATCTACTCCTGTGTCGATGGTAGTAATAGTCATCTCGTCCGGAAGGGGGACCGGAGAACGGTTTGGGCTAAGCATTGTCCAGTTGAGCGCCATGGTGGCGTAGTGGTAGTGAGGCAGAGGGAAGTGCTAGCCTTGGCGTAATCAGGACCCATCATCACTACCGCTCAGATGGGTAGAGGGTGCGAACGTCGGAATGCATGGCTACCTGGCGCAATGGTAGCGCGTTTGGCTTCGACTGCTAAACGGTACCAAAAGGTTGCAGGTTCGAGTCCTGCGGTGGTCATATTGGTTGTGAAGTTAGATTAAACTTTTACTTTGTTCAAGGTTTTCTAAATTTTTTGTAGTTTCAGTTGACAGTTCAAACACAACTGTGGTGGATTTTCCAGACTTCCACATTGTCACATTATAATGGTCTAACATACTATACTCTGTTGTGTATATTGTGCTCTATTTTGATTTCTATCTTTCTTGTAATATATTATTTTCTTGCAGAATTTTTTTATGGCATTTGGATGGCTTGGTCACATTGCAGTTTTGTCAAAGATGACACTAACTGATCTCTGTTCTACTCCATTCTACTTTACTTTGTATACTACTTTTATGCAACAATGCAAAATTTTGATGATTTTATTTCTGCTTCTAAATCTGCCTCCTTCTTAATCCTGGTAGTGTAAGGGTGATCTCCAGAGGCTATGCTAAGTTACACAACTGGCAGAGGAGGATTCAAAGTATATTTAGTACTAGACAATAATCTACTGTGTAACTAAAAAAACCCACCTGGCAGAAGGAGATCCAAAGAGAACAAGTCTGAGGATTTCCTATGCCCAGTGTGATGCTTCAGAGACTTCAGAATTGTGGAAAACTGTAAGGAAAATGCTTAATGTTTGCATAACTCCTTTCACAGAGCCAGAAAATGCTAGTGACAAGTGGGAGTTGAGTGAGCATAGAGGCAGACAAGAGTTAGACAAGAAACCAGCAAGGCTAACTGAGTGGTCAGACATTACTAGAGAGCTTACAGCTGGGTCAGTGGATAGGCCAGAACAACACTAATATTATTCACCTTTGCAGTTAATTGTTGCATGATGAGAAAAAATTGAAAGTTTGATGATTGGCTGCTGGTGATGTGCCCAAAATTTAGCTAAATGCTGTCTTAGTAGGCTGCACTTAACTTTGTTCTGTGTTGGGCTCACAAAGTGTTGAGAGAGTCCTAGGCAGGTCCCAGTTACTTGGTCCTAAAATGAGAATTTGGTGGTTGGGTGTCAGAGAGATGTTGCCACCAATGGTGGCAGGCAGTAAGAAGCTAAAAGAAATGGTGGACAGAAGGTGATAAGCTTATAAAGCTTCTAGAACTTAGCTGCTATTGCTAAATATGCAAGTCAAGAGCATGAGGCAGGAAATGTTGACACCAGCAATCAGAGTGTATCTGTATAGTACTATTAAAATGAGAGTCAATGAGAGCGCTGATGTGCCCAAAATTTAGCTAATTGCTGTCCTAGTAAGCTGCACTTAGCCTTGTTTTGCATTGGGCTCATGAAGTGCTGAGGGAGTCCTAGGCAAGTTCTAGTTACTCAGTCCTAAAATGTAGTGTTGAGTTGGAGAGACATTGCTGCCAATGGTGGCAGGTGATAAGAAGTTGGGGATTAGTAAATGGAAGGCAGTAAGCTTATGAAGCTTTTAGAACTTAGCCACTGTCACTAAATGCATAAGTTGAGAGCGTGAGGTGGCAAACATTGGTGCTAGCAACAAAAGTATACTCATATGGTACCATTAAGACAAGAGTCAACAAGGGTGCTAAGAGCATTAGCACTAAGAAAGACAAGTGATGTAAGGGCAACTCCTGAAGGCAATGGCTCAGTTACACAGCTGGCAGAGGAAAATTCAAAGTATATTAGTGTATGTATAAGTAATTAATATAGCTGCATACCTGGCAGAGGGAAATCTAAAGAGAACAAGTCTAAGAATTCACTTTGCCAGATGCTCAAAGAAAATAAAAAGTAAGTCACATGATATCTAAGTCACATGTAATGGTCACATGTCCAAATCATTTGTTTGGATCACATGTCTGAATCACATATTTATGTCACCTGCTAAGGTCACATGTCTGGGTCACATGTGCAGCTGAGTCTGAAAAGAGGGAGTAAATGATGGCTTGAGAGCTGGAAAAACTCCCTCTTTTGAAACTCAGACCAATTTGATGTCTAAAAGAGTCTGGTACCAGGCTGAGTAAATCAAAGGAGTATGGCCTGTGCTATCCCCCAATCAAGTAGGCAGAAGTCTAGAAGGTTGAAAGCAAAGCTGAGAAGTGAAAAAATAGATGTGAAATAAGTGTAAAAAGAGTGAAGAAATAGACAAGAAATAGATGTGAAGTAGTAGTTTCCTGACAGGTGAGACTGCTAATTGCTTAGCACCTCAAGTAAACTTAGAGATCTGAACTGTGGAGCAAAAGGAGCTCAGTGCAATTTGATGGGTTGCTATTGACAAAAAGTAAAGTATTTATAATAAGTGAAGGCAGCAACTTAGTGAAGGGTTGGCAATAACTCTAATAGTCACTGCTGTAAGGGTGACCTTTGGAAGCTATGGCTCAGTCACACAGCTGGCAAAGGGAGATCCAAGGTGTATTAGTGTATGTATAAGTAATAATAGTAAGCAATAACCACTACACACCTAGCAAAGAGAGATCCAAAGAGAACAAGTTTAAGGATTCACCTTGCCAGGCACTCAGAAAATAAAAGTAAGTCATATGATATATAAGTCATATGTAAGGATTACATGTTCAAATCACTTGCTTGAGGTCGCATGTCTGAGTTCCAGGTCTAGGTCACATGCTAAGGTCACATGTGCAGCTGAGTTTGAAAAGAGGGAGTAAATGATGGCAAGTTGGTCAGAAATACTCACTCTTTTGAAACTCAGCTCAAGTTGACACTTGAAAGAGTTTGGCCTCAGACTGAGTAAATCTCAGAAGTGTGGCATGTGCTGTCCCTCAAACCAAGTAGGCAGGGTCTGGAGGGTTGAGAGCAAGGTTGAGAAGTGTCCAGAGAGTAGAGAGCAGGGCTGAGGAGTGAGGAAGTAGTGGCTGAGGAGTGAAGAAGTAGCAGTGAAATAGTAGTCCCCTGACAACTGTTAATAAAAAATGTAAGTAAAAGTCTATTAATGATACTATAATAAAAGTAAATATTACTCAGGAATGGTCATGCAGGCAGCTAGTTAAGGCATGCCACCAAGTAACATGCAAAATGTTATGAGCCTCTGGTCATTTAGCACTAGGCCAAGGCAGCAAAATTTCAGCACTTTCCTACTGACAAGCTCCCATCTAATACCATCTCCTGCTTGCACTCAAGTATGACACCTAGAAACCACAGAACAATACCTATGTGCCAGCTAGCCTTGCTACTAGTTTCATGATTAGCTTGCTGGCTCCCTTCTCCATGAGGCACACTCCTATTAGGTCTAAATTCAACATGTCTTGATCATGTGATGCATCACACTTTTTATTTGCACATACCACCCCTCATCAAACTTTGACATCTGATAGACATCACATCACTATCTTCACATCTCACCTCCACACTCTACTGGTAGTTGCTGCCATTATTAGCAGATTACCACTAGCCTTACTTTCCCCTTTGAGTCTAATTCCAACTATGCCTGCTTTTGACTTAATAATAACAGCTGACTAATAGCTGGCACTTTCTGTCACCACCTCCATGTGCTACATTACAATTTAGTGCCTACTTTCACCACTATCCTGCTACAAGACTAATGTCATGCACATTACCTGGCAGCACACTTTAGCTAGCCACCTGCATGATCATTCCAGAGTAGCATTTGCTTTTATTATAGTATTATTAACAGACCTTTACTTACATTTTTATTAGCAGCAACTATTAAAGTCATTGCTGACTCTTCATTAAGTTGCTGCCTTCATTTACTATAAAATACTTTACTTTTTGTCAGTAGCATATCATCCAATTACACTGAGCACCTTTCACTCTACAGTTCAGATCTGTCATGACCCATTTACTTCAGACCTTCAGATATCTCAACTGTCACAACTGTCACATTTCCCCTACTCCGAACCTTCCCACATCATCTCCTGCCAAGTCTGAATTTTACGACATCATCCTCTGCCTATTCTGGGCCCCCTAGCATGTCCTGACACTCTGAACCTCTTTCAGGACCCCTCTGCTACTTGTTGATAACCAAGACCTATAGCACATGAGTAAGTACCTCAGTCTCGTATACTCAACTCATTAGATTAATCCTACCTATAGCACATGAGTAAGTACTATAGTAGGAAGACTGTAAGTAAATGAATGTTTGTAGGTATGTATGTCACTCACCCTCAGTCTAGTATACGAGACTGAGGGTGATGCGGCCATATAGCTCGTATATATATATGTATTTAGTTGCGTTCAGGGTAATGGTAATGAACATTACATCGACCCTTTCAATATGTCGTTTACGGTGTACCACCGGCGTCCAACACTCCTCCTCACCGTAAGTGGCATATTGATAAATCGACAGTTGCTCCTCCTCGCGAGGAATCCTGGCTAGGATAACCCAAGGATCTTCCGAAGTCGGGAGAATTGTGGTAGGGGAAGTGGTTTCGTAAATAAGTCCGCAATGTTGTCCCGTGTGTTGATGTAATGTACAACAAGTTCCTTCCAGGCTACCCGTTCACACAAAAAGTGGTATTTAATGTCAACATGTTTAACTCAAGAGTGTAGTAGTGGATCTTCCGATAGGTTTATTGCAGCGTTGTTGTCACACATCACAGCCGTCGCGTCATCTACGTTGTAACCAATTTCACGGAGAAGCGTTCGTAGCCAAATGCATTCTTGCACCGCTTCGAATGCCGCCATGTACTCAGCCTCGCAGGAGGATGCTGCTACTGTTTTCTGTTTCTGCGATGCCCACGAGACAACACCAGACCCTAAAGACCAGGCATATCCCCCGACACTCCTCCGTGTGTCGAGGCAATTAGCCCAATTGGAGTCCATAAAGCCAGATAAAAACACGGGGAATGACCCACCCAAATGAAGTCTAATGTCTCTTGTCCCTTTTAAATAGCGGAGTACTCGAATTGCTGCCATCCAGTGCATCACAGAGTAGGAGTCAAAGTACTGGCTAAGTTGCTGAACCGCATACTGTATGTCGGATCTCGACAATATAGTGAGCCATATCAGGCCTCCAACTAACCTTTGGTATGGGATTTTTGCTATTTCATCACGCTATTCTTGTCCCAACTTGGAGTAGTCTGTTTGTCGTAACTTTAAACCCGGCTCCATCAGTAGGGAGAGGGGGTTAGCGTCCTTTTGTCCAAATTGTGAAACAAGTCTGTCAATAATAGGCGTTTGCGAGAGATAAACAGTACAATTATCCCTATCCCAGTCTACGGTGATCCTCACAATTTGCCTCGGTGTCCCCAAGTCCGAGATTGTCCAGGCTTCCTGTAATTGGGACTTGAAGTGTGTGTTCATTGCCATGGAACTCGCAATCGACAGAAAATCGTCGACATGAACGGCCGCAATGACTGTTCCATGGTCAGATTTCCTGTAATATATACAGGATTCACAAGCTAGCCTTGTGAACCCCCATTTTCCAACCATGTTCTCGTTGAGCGTCCAATTTCAGATCCTACCAGCTTGCTTCATCCCGTAAAGTCCTCTCTCGAGTTTGCAAACATAGTCTTCTCTTCCGGGCTCCTCAAAATCCTTCGGTTGTTCCATGTAAGTTGTCTCTTCCTCGGGCAATATACCATACAAAAAAGCTGTCTTGACATCAATCTGCATTGCGTCCTAGCCCTGTACCGCCACTAAGTGGAGGAGTATTCACCAGGATTCCGTGCACGCAGTCGGTGAGGTAGTCTTAGTGTATTCTTTTCCATATATCTGGTTGAAACCTTGTAGAACATGCCTTACTTTGAAGTGTACGATCTTTCCTTTTTCATCACGTTTGAGGGCAAAGACTGGGTGACCACGATGGATTTTGTGGCCGATCGGTACCTCTTCCCTTGGAATCAATCTATAGACCCCCATTTCCTTCAGGGATCGAAGTTCATCTTCATATGCTGCCTTCCACCGTGGAGCATCCAGGCTTGTCTGGGCTTGGCCCCATGTTCATAGTACCTCAGGATCGACATCACCTGCGTTTATGACTGGCTCGTCCTCTATTGCATTTAGTGTTGCCAGCAGTTGATCTAGGTTAAGGTTTTTGCCCATCACTTCTTGTTGGTCACCGTGATTCCCACCATGATGGAGCTTGTTTAGAGCTTGTTGACGCTCCGCCTTTGCTGCTCTTACCCACTCAGCCGACTCTCTGGATTCTCTTACAGCTCGTTGTACTCTGGTCTTGGGTATGTTGTTGGGCTGACTCTTCTCAGTTGGGATTGGGACTCGTGTTGATCTGCGTAGGGGTTCTTGTGCTGGTGCGGCCTCATCAACTCCTTGTTCAATGTTATTGTTAGGTGCAGGATCAGTGGGCGGTTCTGGCAGGGCTATGGTTGAGTTGGGTTCTTCATCATCATCCGGAATAGTAAAGGGCTGATCTCTTGCTCCTCTCGATATAGTTTCGATGGTTGGTATGACAGCGGGTTCTATGGATATCTGTCGAAGGTCAGGGTTGTGGGTGATGTCATCATTTTGGTGTTCAACGAACTTCACATGGTAAGTGCTGTATACTCGTTTTGATGCCTGGTCATAACATCTATATGCTTTTGCTTTTTGGTCATAGCCAATTAGCACACACTCAATGGATCTCTCGTAGATTTTGGGGTTACTTTTACCCAGGATTAGGATGTATACGCAACACCCAATTTTGCAGATGTAAGAATAATTTGGCCGTTTTCCATACCACAGTTCATCAGGAGTAGCGTTGTTCACAGCCAATGTTTTAGTTTTTCCATGAAGATGGGCTGCTGTTAAGTAAAACTCATCCCACAGGAACAGTGGACATTTAGCGTACAATCGCATTGCGATGCTCTTCCCCATGAGAGTCCGATGCATCCGTTCCACGTGTCCCATATGTGCTGAGGTGTATGTTGCACCACGCTGAGTTGTTATGCCCTCCGAACAGAACCATGTTTCATTTTCTTTAGCAACAATCTCAGAGTCGTTCCCTGATCGTAGGATTCCAACTTTGAGTCCTGTTTTGACCTGTCATGCAAGTATCCATGCCTTTAGTTCACCAAACGCATCGCTCTTTAGCCTCAGGGGTATCGACCATGGTTTGTTTGTATAGTTATCGACTATATTCATGATGTAATTATTTCCAGTGCGTGACGTTATGTCCTGTTTCCCGGTCAAATCTACCCAAACAATCTCTAGCTGTCGCGTCGCTCTATGTCCAATGCCCTCCTCCCTAATCTTTGGAATGGGTGTCCTTGCCTGCTTGCCAAGGATACACTCGTCACATTTTGGAGGTTTTGTAGGGAAGGCAGAGGGCATACCTTTGACCATTCCTGACTTTGCCATGTCAATGATTGTTTGGTAGTTCATGTGGCCTAGGCGGCGATGCCATGTTGTAATATTAGGTGAAGAGTGGATAGCAAGCGCTGATTCATCTCGAAGATTCAATGCATACAAGTTTCGTGTGGGGATCAAAGTACCAATCACAATTAGTTTCTTCGTATTCTTCTCAAAGAGTGTTGCTTCGACATCATTGAAGGCAGTACATATGCCGGCTTTCTTCGCTATGGAACTGATTGATAGGAGTCAAACCGTAGCTCCTGGAATGAGCAGTGCGTTGTCCAACGTGAGGTATGAACCGTTTGCAAGGAGTAAGCGTATTCTTCCTGTTGCGGTGGCGAATATTGCAGATCCACCTACACCTCAAATTGATTTGGAAACAGGCATCATAGATTCAAAATCGGAGGCATAGAGTGAGATATGGACTGTTGCGCCTGAGTCCAAGTAGAAAGGGTAGGTATCGAGTGTGGCAGTAGTGCTGGATAATGTTGTCTCAGTGTCTGTATAGTCCTTCCAGTTGACATTCACTCTTGGCTCCTCCTCCAGCACGACCCATGCATCCATCTCAAGACCCTCTGCAGCCTCAAGTGCGTTGCTGCCAGGAACATTGTTGGATGCCAGCCCTGCAAATTTGGGCTTCAGTGCCGTGGTCGGAGCCTTTGCTGCCTGGCTCGCAATGTATGCCACAAGGGTTTCTGAGTCACCCTTGACTGTAAAAGCTGCACTGCCTGCTGGGGTGAACGTGAGTTTTGCCACACCCTTCTTCTTGTCCTTATTCTCCCTCCTGGCCTTATAGTATGCAATGCGCGCGGTCTTTGCCTCCTCCAGAGTCTTTCCCAACATACCGCCACCCTCTAAAATACACCAGGGTTTGGTATGACCCATGTATCCCATGCGCCTACGCGTCTTACATGCGTCGCAGGTTAAATCATCACGACGGTTGGTGGGGCGAGCTGCCAGGGCTGCAGGTGACGTGTCTGTTAAGCTATTAGAGGCATAAAGTGTCTGCTCATTCTCCAGGAAACAACAAATGTTGTCCGGTCCATAAGGTGAAGAAGCGGTGGCCGCTGCAAGGTCATGGGAGATGATAGACCTTGCATTCGCATATAGGGAGTTGTCAGAGAGGGAGGACAGGGCAGCAATAGACTGCAAAAGGTCCTTCATTACCTCCCCAACATCAAACGTGCGATTAATCTTCTCAAAGATACGATCTATCGTCTTGATAATTGGCTCCGCTGGAGAACACTTTGTCGTCAGCGCCTCCTGTAACAAGCGAACTTGTTGGACTGGTCCTGCTCCTCCATGCCGTGCCTGCAGGTATTCCCATAGGGTCTGGGCATTGATCAAGTCATTAGTCAAGTTCCGCTCAGATTTGGACAGGCCTAACATCAAGAAGGAGTAGGCAAGTCGATTGTTTGACTGCCAGTTTTGAAACACATGCAGCTCATGCAGCCTGTGGGGGATATCGGGAGGGTCAAAAATGTATTCGTACAGTCCGGACATGGTGAGTTCCAGTTTTATATATTTGGACCATGGTGTCCACTTCCCATCGTCCTTTGCAAGAAGCTCGCCAGAGTACCGGAGTGAAACCTTGATCGGGGCCATGATCAGGACCCCCGATCCGTTGACCCGACGCATCTCTTTTGCATCTTTATCAGTAACAACCTGGGGAGTGTCCCCAGTCAACCCAGCAGGCGGAACAGTCAGCGCTATCGCAGCAGTCGCAATCACAATCAGAGATGGGTCAACACAAAAACAGAACAGCGCGTGTCCTCAGGGCAAAGGCAACACGCGACACAAGAAGACCCGGCAATCAGATCGTAATATCAAGAAGTGGTCCACGAATATCAGGTAGGCGAGAAAAAAAAATTACTAGGTCTCGGTCATGAACTCATATATCAGTATATGGAGCAGCACTCTCCCATAACCTGTTGATAACCAAGACCTATAGCACACGAGTAAGTACCTCAGTCTCGTATACTTGACTTATTAGATTAATCCTACCTATAGCACATGAGTAAGTACTATAGTAGGAAGACTGTAAGTAAATGAATGTTTGTAGGTATGTATGTCACTCGCCCTCAGTCTCGTATACTTGACTGAGGGTGATGCGGCCATATAGCTTGTATATATATATGTATTTAGTTGCATTCAGGGTAATGGTAATGAACATTACATCGACCCTTTCAATATGTCGTTTACGGTGTACCACCGGCGTCCAACACTACTTTTATAGACCATCATCACATCTCTCAGTGAGTCTGGCCCCATCCACATCATATATTAGGTATTAGGACCAATGCAGATCACACCATTTGCATAATTTATTAAGTATACAATTGTTTATCTGCTCTGCTACTCTTTATAGAGTCTCAGACTTTATTGTAAATACTCAGAACTAGTGCTGAGAGTATATAAGACTATAGGTAGCTCAGATGTACCTTAGTTTTGATATTGAACAACTGTTACTGTGATCTCCTATTTCTTTCATGCTTGCCATTTCTGTCTCTCTTCATGCTTGCTCTTGTGAATACTTGTCTAGTATGCACTATCTCAACTGGCATGCACTATATTGACTGCATGCACTATACTACTTACCAAAACTCTGGTCTCATCAAGAAACTCCATCCTCGACTTGACCTTCACCTAACTCCAATTCCTGAACTCACTGTTTAACTCTGGACTTGCCCATTTTGATTTTTCCATGCTCTGGAACACCTCTTGGAGCTATTGACACCCTGAGCACATGTAGTTTAGCACTTGAGTTTACCTCGTAAGGGCGTTGCTTTTTGGAAAAGGCCCCCAGGTCAGCAGAACCTGACAAGATCTCTAAATCCACTTGAGGTGCTAAGCAATTGGTTGCTCCACTTCTCTTTTTTTGCATTAAAAGCTCTTAGCACCTTTGTTCTTTACATCTTAATGGTACCATACAGGTACACCTTCATTGCTGGTGCCAACACCTGCCACTTCATGCTCTTGATATACATACTTAGCAACAGCAGCTAAGTATTAGAAGCTTTATAAGCTTATCACATTCTGTCCACCATTCCAAAACTTATTACTGCTTGCCACCATTAGTGGCAATGTCTTTCCAACTCAACACTACATTTTAGGACCAAGTAACTGGGACCTGCCTGGAACTTTCTTTGCACTTTGTGAGCCCAATGTGAAACAAGGCTAAGTGCAGCTTACTAAAATAGCAATTAGCTAAATTTTGGATACATTAACATCAGTTTTGTGACAGAGTTGAGATGCAGGTGAGTGCTAAATTGTAATGTGGTGTGTAGAGGTGGTGACAGATAGTGCTAGCTATTTAGTCAGCTATTATTATTAAATTAAAAGCAGGCATAATTAGAATTAGACTCAAAGAGAAAAGTATTGCTGGCAGTGATTTGCTGATGGCAGCGGCAACTACTGGCAAAGTGTGGAGGTGAGATGCAGGGATAGTGGCATGATGTCCATCAGACATCAAGGTTTAACAAGGGGCAGCACATGCAGATAGAGGGTGTGATGTGTCATGTGATCAAGATGCATTGAGTTTGGACCTAATGGGAGTGCACCTCATGGATAAGGGAGCTAGCAAGCTGGTGGTGCCTGTAACCTACTGTGAAGTGGGTGGCAAGGCTAGCTAGCATGTAGGTATTGTTTTTAACTTGTAAGTATCATACTTGGATGCAAGGAGGAGATGTTACTAAATGAGGAACTTGTTAGTAGAGGATGCAGGAGTCTTGCTACCTTGGCTTAGCCCTAAATCGTGTGTAAAAGTTTTAAAATGCATTGAGCCAGACTGGGAGCTTATCAGCAGGTAGCAGCTATGTACTGCAAATGTGAGTGGAGTCAGCTTCTTCATTTGGTGGTCTAACCTTCTATTTTTAAAGCAATCCTCACAGGTCCTGGAAGTGGGATGGGTGAAATCAGCTTTCTTATCCAGTGGACTAACCTTTCATTGTTAGAGCAATCCTCACAGGTCCTAGAAGCAGAGTCTAATTGAGCCTCACAGGTTCTAGAAGCAGGGCTCAGTTGAGTTGCCTCTCCTTTTGCACAAATGATGGTGCATCCATGACCTCTAGCTCCCCCTCCTTGCTCTCCTTGACGTCGGCCACAACACCCTGACATGGCTCCAGGTTCTATTTCAGCAGTTCTCAAGGGTCAGCACATCTCCCTATTAGCAGTGACACAAGAGCTTTACCTGGTGGCCCTAGCTTGACTCTGAAGTCCTCCTCACTATTTGTGGTGTGTGAACAACAGTCCAGTGAGTGGTAGCTCTAGGCTTGTGTTTTATGACTAACTGCATCTCTAGTGCCTCCATTGCTTTTATTAGGGGGTGCTGTGCATGTTTTTGGCTCTGGAGACCAGCTCACAGCAGGATTCTTTGGTGTGCAAGATGTGCCAGAGAAACCACAAGCATTGTCCTGTATCAGCGCTGTAGAGAGCCATGTGTATATGGAAGGAGCAGGGGTGGAGCCTGGCATGGATTACAAGGAGAATGTGTTTTGAGGAGCATGATTGTGTGGTGGAGTGGGACTTGTCCCCTGAGAGTGAGAGGGGAAGTGCTGAGGAGGTTACCAAGCTCAGAGAGGGTCCAAGCCTAGGCCTGCTGAGAAGGGGGGTCAAGGAAGTAGTTTTGAGAGTTTAGGGGTGCCACAGATTAAAGGAAGGTGAGAAGTTGAGGGAGTGGGTTTGGGGGTGGCATGCATTATGCGGCAGGTGGGTAGCCTGATGATTTGAGTGGACAGGAAACATGGGGGGAGGGTGGCCAAGGGCAAGCATTGGGCATTGTCTCCCAAGCCATCCTTGAAGTGGGTGTAGGTCAAGTCACTCCCAGAGTCTCAGTCCACCCTTTGAGAGCTCATGCCAGTGGTATTCTTCCTTCTATCTGGCTGCCCTTTAGAGATGGATATTGCCAAGTTGCAAGCCTGCTTGCAGCATCTGGAGTAGGAGTCCCAGGATCTCACAGATCAGCACTAGCTAACTACTAGTCACCTTCAGGAGGTGAGGTTGGACATGTCCCAGGTGCAGGAGAGGGCTATGAAGGCAGAAAAAATGTGCCAAAGAGCAGAGGAGGATAGAATGGCCTTGTTCTGAGAGTGAGATGCCCTGGCAGGAGTCCATGAGGATTTATAAGGGGAGGTGGGCATGTTGCAGGCATAGTTGAAACAGGAGCAGGGGCCAAGGGTCCGAGGGCAGGTTGGAGGAGACTGCATGGGGCTGGTGACACAGTTTCTCCACAACTTTGTGTCAGCACAGCTGGCATCTCTGAATAAGTATGCTAGTGGCTTAAGTGTTTTCATGGCTGACTTCAGCAGGATGGGCTCAGGAGCATCACTTGCTCTTGGATGGGGCCTCCATGGCCCTGTATTTTATGCAGGAGGGTCAGCAGAAGGCCCCTTTGGCAATGTCTCTGGGAGTGGAGTAGGAGAGGAACTAATTGGAGGGGCTGGTGGTGGGTCATCAGCAGCAAAACATCCCAACCTCTGGATCATAGGTGGAGCAAGTGCTGGTTGAGAGAGACTCTCTGCTAATCTTTGAGCAGGCCCTGGTAACCATAGTGGTAGGCAGTAGAGAGATTAGCCTTTATGTCCAGTGTCTTACAGAGTGAAGTCCAAAACTTGGAGATAAACAGAGAGCCTTTGTCAAAAACTATGTCATCTAGAAGTCCATGCTCTGCAAAAACATGTTCAAGAAAGAGTCGAGCAAACTTGGAGGTGGTATTTGTAGTGTGGCAGGGCAAGGAGATTCTCTGTTTAGTTAGCTGGCAGATGACAATGAGAATTGTGTTGAACTCATTTGACACTGAGAGCTCTATGATGTTTCCATAGAGATAGAAGACCAGGGCCATTGTCCTATTGGTAGGAGTTTCAATAGCCCATAGAGCTGATGTTGCAGGACTTTGGCCTGAAAGCAGGATTTGCAGGAGTGCACATATTGGGTCATGTCTTTTTTGATGCCTGGACAGAAATAAGTCTAGGAGACAAGCTGAAGGGTCTTATGGATTCTGAGATGTCCTCAGAGCTTGTGATTATGGTGTTGGCAGAGGATGTCAAGTCAAAGTTGGGCATGGTCAGGAACGTAGATGTGGCTGTTACAGAGGAGAAGTAGGCCATTGGGAGAGAGGGTAAAAGAGGAGTGGGAATCCCTGTCAGGGTGGGAAATGCTGGAGTCATGATTGTTGAAGTATGGATCACAGGGAGTGTGGTAGATCTGGTTCAGGGTTCCTTCTTTATTCATGCTTAGTATAGCATTCAAATGTTCCAAGGGGATTATCATGCAATGGTTGAATGCATTTTGTTTCTGCTTCAAAAGATTTTTTTGGGTAGACATTGGGCCACTGGATAAGGGTGTTGGGTTTGGTGCCAAGTCATCTGAGGCAGTACTGTACTGTGAAGTTGTACTCAGAAAGGACCTTGGACTATTGGGCTTGGCAGCAGATGAGCTGTTTGGTCATGGTAAAGTATTGTAAGTTGTTGTAGTCTGAGTAGACTTGAATGCAGTGTTGGGTGCCCTTGAAGTAAGCCTGCCACTGTTTGAAGGCTTCAACAATGGCAAGGAGCTCCTTGTCATAGATGTCATAGTTGAGTTTCACATTGACCATAGACCAGGTGTAGAAGGAAATAGCTGGGGTTTCTTGCTGTCAGGTTCCAGTTGTGAGAGGATTCCAGCAATAGCGTAATTGGAGGTGTCACACTCTAGGATAATTGGAAGTGTGGGGTCATAGTGCCAGAGAACTGGAGCAGTGGTGAAGGCCTTCTTTGGTAGATTGAAGATGCTCTGGCACTGACTATCCCAATTTCAGGCAATGTTCTTGTGCATGAGTCAGTTGAGGAGTTTTGCAATGCTGGAGTAGTTGTTTATAAATCTCTGGTAGAAGTTAGCAAAACCCAGGAAAGACTATACTTCTTTGAAATTTTGGGGTGGGGGCCAGTTGACAATGGCGCCAACCTTGAGGAGGTCTATAATACGATGATGCCAAGGTGTTTGACCTCCATAGTGTGAAAGGAGCATTTTTCAGGTTTGGCATGAAGGCTGTGCTCCTGGAGTCTTTCTAAGATATGCCTGATGTGGGTTCAATGTTCTTTCATAGAATTCAAATAGATGAGTATGTTATCAAGGTAGGCTATAACAAAGATATTGCTTATGTTGTGGAAGATGCCATTTATAAAGTTTTGGAATGTGGCAGAGAGTTAGTCATTCTGAAAGATCTTACAAGATATTTAAACAGACCATACTGCATGTGAAAGGTGATCTTTCATTCATGTCCTAGAGCTATGTGCATGTTGTTGTTGGCTAAGTAGAGGTCAATTTTTGTATACAACTTGGCACAAGTCTTTCAGGGTCATTCAGAGGAGTCAGAGGATTTCATCATGTTGCTGGAGGTAGACTCCAGCCTGTTGTCATTGTCTCATGGTGAAGGTGGCATCTTAGCAGGTAGGGCAGCAATGGAGCAGTACCAAGGCTGGAGGTTGGGATGGGGGCATTCACAGAAAGGTGTGGGGGGTTGATAGCCATAGTAGGATATTAGAATGAAGGGTCCCATGCTTTGGAGTATCAGGCAGGGTCCATCAAAGTAGAATGGGGTGTCTGGAAGACCACCAGGCAAGATTCAGAGGTGAGACCCATTGGTCATATTAGCATAGGATTGAGGAGGGGGTCCTTGGCTGGCTGAGGAACCATAGTTGTTTGAGGCATAGTCCAGAGCCCAATGTCAATAGAGGGGATATTGTTCATATGGTGGTTGCAGGTAAAGTGGTTGGAGAGTCTGGGCAGGGTAGTAGTTGGATATTGGATGTCTATATGGGTCAACCTGGTATCCCATGAGGTAGTAGTTTTGAGTATAGGTAGCTATCAAGAGCAGTGTAAGGAAGAGTCTCAATATTATGTCAGGTTCTGCTAATTTGGAAGCCTTTTTCTAGTAAGCAATGACCTTACAAGGTGCAAGTGAGTGCCAAACTATATAGACACAGTGTTGAGAGTTCTGGGATGAAGTCCAGGGTGTGAGATAAGAGAAAGAGTAAGTCCTAGGAGTGAGGGACTTGCTCCAGGGTGGGACTAGGGCAGTGGATGAGTTGAATCAGTAGAGGAGTTCTGGAGATGAGACAGAAATTAATCAATAGGGTGATGCACATGCTAGTTGATGATGTGCATGCCAAACTGGGAGACTGAGGCAAGCATGAAGAAGACAGAAGCAAGCATGAAAGGAAATCAAGCGGGAGTTCAAGCAAGTACAGATAGTTATCATTAATATTGAGACTGAGATACATAGAAGCTACCTATAGTCTTTATATACTATGTGCAGGAAAAAATATGATTTAGAAAGGGTTCAAGGGCAGCTCCAGGGATTTTATGTGTAGCAGCAATGTGGAGGGCAGCTGTATTAAGGAGATGGCATGTGTAGTCTGTGAGATCAATAAAGGCTTTAGTATTCAGTGGTTGGCAGAGGTGATGGCTGACTAATCTGCACAATGGTCAAGTGATTTGCATGATGTGTGATGGCCAGGGATAATGCATGATAGCCTGGAATAATGCATAATGGCCTGGATGGATGCATGATGGCAGTGTGCTGTGGGTGGAGCATATAAGAGAGGGGTGTAGTTGGTGGGTGTTGTGAGTGCTGAGGATGGTTGGGATTCTGGGGGTCACTGGGAGCGGCACTGGAGGCAAGTCATGACAACAAGAGTGCAGCAAGAAAGGTGGCAAGAAAGGTGTCAGACATGTGGCAAGAAAAGTGGCAGACATGCAGCAAGGAAGATGGAAAGAGTGCAGCAAGGGAAGCAGCAAGGAATTGGACAGAGATGGCAAAAAGTGTGGCAAGAGTTGGCAAGTGTGTCAGCAAGTGTATGGTGCATCAGTAAATGTTGTGTTCTGCATTGAGCCAGGCAAGAGACTCATCAGTGTGCATGTATATAAAATAGAATTGATATTATTCGTAAACAGTATGCACAAAATAGCAACTTTCTGAGTAAAAGGAGTTGAAGATGTATTTTGATGCTTGTCACACAGCATGACTTTGAGCTGCTGGTTTTGACTATCACAAACATGCTACAGGAAATGCAGACAGCAGCTCTGATATTGCACCCACCCATCTGCACCTCATTATATTAAAATTGGATCACACATTATTTTTCATTGGTAGTTATTTTATCTTGGATCATACACTTGACTTACCTCATTCATACTACACATTCTGTCCAATGTGTTCTGTTTCTCATTGGTTCTCAGCTACAAATGACTCCAGACTCCCTAATCAGACTGAGCCTGATGGGTCTTCCCCCACTTCAGGACATTGTGTGCATGTAGACAAGATAGAATTGATATTATTAGATGAGAGTGTATTGATTTGGAAACTAGTTTGCAAAACATAACACTGTTGAAAGCATCAATAAAGTTGTTTTAGGAGATTGATATTTGCACTGGCAGCTAAGAGAAACCTTGAGAGGCTGCATCACTCAAGTGAAGAATACACCGCTTCCTAGATAGGTAGGAACTGATAGGTGCATGGCAATGCAAAAATATACTGTTGAGACAAAACCACTGGCAAGAGGAGAATGTTGGCTCACAATATCAGGATGGCAATTTGTTGAAAGATGGTAGATCACTGGATCTCAGATGATGGTATTTAGAGGCATTTTTTTGGTGATTCTGGGGTCAAAAATGTACAGTGAAGAATGGATAAAGCCAGTCTGTCAGGGCTGGGTCATTTTTGAGTCTTAAGTTCAGACAGAAAAATTTAGGAAGGAACATGGATAGAATATGCATAAAAATGAAAAATCAAATTTTCTCCTAGCACATGACCAAAATCCAGTTCTGAAAAAAAAACAAACTTAGGAGGCATTAGGAGGCAAAAAACCACTAATGACAAGGCCCAAAAAGCATGCAATCCATCCAGGCAAAACAACAAAGAGCCAATGGAGGTTCAGGGTTTGGCTCAGGATACATGGATGATTCTATTGACAAACTAACGGATCCTGATTTCCAACCTTCTGATGACACAATGGAGTCAGATTATGAGAATTTGGCTTCTGGCTTCACATTCTCACTTGTAAAACAGCTGTTAAGAACCTCTCTCACCTGTTGATTAGATATACTATATATAGTAATTCAGGGTCATCAGGACCCTTAAGGGTCCAAAATCCAGTTTTAGGGTATCAAATTTTTCTCAAACTTAGAATACCAAGATATGATTGTGTTAGTTTGAAAGCCCTCATGAATCCGAGTAAATTCCGATGGTTTTCAGACTTTTGCCATTTTTCTCAAGGGAGGTATAACATTTTCTCATTTTAGAGTGCCAAAGAGGTCGGTTCTTAGTGTTTTCCTCTGTAGCAATGGCGCGGAAGCACTCGTGGACGGAAGCCATGTGGATCGGGGTGATGCGACTCTGAGGCGCGTATGGCGACAGAGGGCAAAGTAAGGAACAAAATTGCAGTCACTGCAGAGAGGTCGGGTTTATGCATTGCACTGTACCCCAGTTCTCTCTGCGTGAAGATATCTTATTTCTCGTGTGCAGTTAAACAGGCAGTCACATGTTATTGTGACGTGTGTATTCAAACAGATCTGGTTTCTCATTTGATGTGGTATTCCCAGGATATGTCGGCGGACGACAACATAAAAATACCAAAGCTTGATGACTACGACACTGCTGCGAAATTCCTTTTCCAGTCATGTCCTGCTTCAATCAAGGACAATCCAGAACTCGGCCTCGGCTCGCCCGAATCGTTTGCGTGCTTGTTGCATAGAAACTCGGACTTTTCTCAGAGTGTACAAAATGCGAGAACACCACGAAGGCTGAACGAGAT